>PVIH01013214.1:42454-59629 GCA_004025045.1 Sigmodon hispidus
TTTTTTTTTTCTTGTTTTTCCACTAGGGATTTGTTCATCTCTTCTAATTTTTTATTTGTATTTTCCTCTATTTCTTTAAAAGAATTTTTTACATCTTCTTTTAAGACTTCTATAATCTCCATCATGTTTTTTTTGTTGTTTCATTCTTTTTCCTCTTCATTGCTCTGTTCAGGTCTTGTTATAGAACCACCATTTCTTCTGGTGCTGTCTTATTGTTCTTTTTATTGTTATAATATTTTGCACTGGTGTTTGCCCATGGCTTCAGTGTTTCTCACTTATTCAGTTCCAATCAGTTTGTGTGCTTCTCTCTGCTCTGAGCATGGGGCCTGCACGCTCTCTGACTCTGCTCTGGAAAGGGGTCAGAGTTTCAAAGGGATCAGTCCTTTTCTGATAATGCAGTTCTCCCTGAATGCAGGGTCTGGTCCTAAGAGGTTCCTTCTTTTAGGGGTTGCTGGAGGCCCTCATAGCTAAAGCCTAGGACCTGTCTGCTAGCAAGCGTCTTAGATCAGAATATTGGGTGTGACCCTGGCCCTGGAGAGGGCTTCTCTGGACCTGTGGCCCAGGAGTTTTAATCTGCTTACCTCTGATTCTACTCTGGACACGGGTCTGAGTTTCAAAAGCATCAGAGCCTCTCTGATGATGCATGCAGTTTGCCCTGGAGTCAGGGCCTAGTCTTGCGAGGTCCCTTCTTTTAGGGGTCATTGGAGGAGACCCCTCAAGCTAAAGCCTAGGGCCTGTTTGCTAGCAAGAGTCTGAGATCAGATCCTTGGGTATGACCCTACCCCTGGACAGGAATTCTCTGGAAGGGCTGTCCAGGAGCTGGGATCTGCTTACCTCTGATTCCACTCTGGACACTGGACACGTGTCTGAGGGTTTTTTTTTTTTGTGTGTGTGTGTGTGTGTGTGTATGTGTGTGTTTAAATGATCCAGTCAGTAGGGAAAATCTTGCACAGAACGTGAGACAAAATTAGAGGGTCAATATCGAGAGATATTTCATTTTATTCATGCATGAAACTCTCAAGAGCAAAGCAAGTTTTAAAAAGAAAATGTTTACATTATTCTTTTACTTAATTACTTTAATAGCACTCACTAATAATTATTTTAAACCTAGAATGTTTTACCTTTACTTATTTATAGTGAAGGGAAAGCTCCAGGCATAAACCACATGCCAAAAAGTCTTGTTTGATAAATTCTCTAAACCAATGTACATGTTACTTTTTAGGCATACATGATACTATAATAACTTAATCTTGGGCAACAGTGAAGATCTCATTCAGAAACTGAAATACAAATGGTGAGCAACAGAACATATAAAGAGAGTATGCCACAATACACACAAAAAATAAGTATTTTGAAGTGGAATGATGTTGGCAATGTTTGTAAATGGAAAATTTTTTGTTGTTGAAGGATGGAAAGCAAAGTGAGAATTGGTGGAAGATTAAGCGATAAGCAGGTCTTGCAAAGTCATGCAGAGATTTTATCTTACTTCCTTTTCCCTTTTTTGACATTTTTTTATTTCAAAGATTTTTTTTTAACATACCAGTTACAGTTCCCCTTCCCTCCTCTCCTCCCTCTAGCCCCCAGCTACTCTCAACCCTCGGATAAGGCCTCCCATGGAGAGTCAACAAAGTCTGGGATATCAGGTTGAGGCAGGACTAAACTTCCCTCTCTCGTGTACCAAGGCTGAGCAAGATACCCTTCTGTAGGGAATGGGTTCCCAAAAGCCAGTTCATGAGCTAGGGATAAATGCTGGTCCCACAGCCTGAAGCCCCCTACATTGGTCAAACCATACAACTATCTTTCACATTCTAGTTTGGTCTAATACAAGTTACTCAGCTGTCAGTCCTGAGTCAGCAAGTTCCCAGTTGCTTAGGTCAGCTATCTCTGAGAGTTTCCCCATCATGGTCTTGACTCCTTGGCTCTCAAGTGCTACTATTGAGAACAAGTGCCTTCACAGATCACTGCAGCCTGAGACTGGATAGAGATAAATCATATTTCCAATGGGTGATTTTATATGTAATATGTAAGCATATGTCTACAACACACACACACACACACACACACACACACACACACACCCCTAGCAAAACTGATGCAATGACAAGTGAATGTAAAATATAAGTCTAGGATTCTTGATCATTTCAGCATTGCAAGGGGACACAAATGTTCTCCAGTAAAGTTTTGTAAGATGGGTCTTCAGTTCATTGATAGACAGAGAATTGTTCAAAGCAACATTCCTGGTCTCATTTTTTTTTTTATTTGTATCATTCCTGGGATGGGTCATTTATTTTTTTTTAAATTTACATGGCAAATATGCTTTGTGCAGCCACATATGGAGACTCATTTTAAAGGAATCCTTAGAATCTTGTAAGTTCAAGGTCATCTCTTATCTGATTTTTCCCTTCCTGGCTCAGCTACAACTTGAAAAGCATTAAAATATCTATTTTCTTAGTGGTTTCCTTTTCTAGATTTGAATAATTCACTCAAACTCTTCTTGGCTACTTAGAGGAGAGTGCCAGTGTTAGCTCTGCAGGTTTGCAATTAGAAAAACAATGAATAATTTTAGCTCAGATAAAGAGAGCTGGTGTCTGTCCTTTAATATGGTCATTAAAAAAGTTAAATTATATTCAATACTCATGCATATAGTATGAGGCAATAAGGCTGACATTTATGTTTCTAGGTATGGTTTTCTTTTTATTTCTTTTTCTTTATTAAAATAACACTATTCTCTAATATTCTAATGTAGGTCAATGGATATGGGGAAAAGTCGATTAATTTTGAGTACTGGGACTGGCATACATTGAATTTTCAGTTTGTTTGCTTGTTGTTCTTATTCTTATATTTTCAAACATGCCACTGCAGATGTGGCTTCATGACAGAGGAAGTTTTATAAACTGTGACAAAGAATTTGCTGGCTCTCAGACATCTTCCTATGACTTGACAGTTCTGTGATTCTATAATTTTAATCTGTTAGAGTAAAGCTGAAAGTGTCATTCATGAAATGAAGCCATGATCATGTCTATTTTATGTGGTTCAACCTACATATGGAAGCTTATTGCACATACCAGGAAAAAATATTGGGATGGTATGAATAAATAGTAAATGTCATTGAGATATTAACACCATTTTGAAAAATTAGTCATCACAAATAGCAGATATGGAAAGATTTATAATAAATGTTTGTGAGAACTAAATATTCTTTACATATCTTACTTATTTTTATAGGGATTGTTTTTACGAGTTTTCTGAAATGAATCATCATTATTATAGTTTGAAATCAATTTTATTGTTTTCTTTGCAATTAAAAAAATAAGGCTTGAATATTTGTAGCATACTTCAATGACTGAATAAACAGTTGATTATGTGCCATGATTAAAAATATATTTCTATGGCAAAGGAAGGTTTCCAGCATCATATTGACTAAGGAAATACACATAAATATGTGTATGATTCACCTTCAATGCAATGCAAATTATTCTAAACAGGAAAATATTTAAACTAAACAATTAAGGTAATGAATATTATTTGTGTTAGTTATTAGATGTGTGTAAACACTTAAATGCAGCACCTATATGTACATATTTTCAGAAGCTTGTGCACTACTAATTAGAAAAACTGTAAATAGCAAATTTCTTTATAGACTAACTTTAATTTGTTAGTATTCTGGTCTTTTGGTAGTTAGCTACAATGCTTACATAGAAAATGCTTCTGTGATTATTTTTAGTTTCTTAAGTACTTCCTGTATTCCTTATAAGCCTGTTAATAATAAGCCTGTGATTATTTGCCATATTAGTTAGTACTTGATCTGTCATTCTTGTTTTTTGTCTATTCAGTTTTCTTTAGCAGACATACCCACCATAAAGCCATTACCTGACAAATCTCTGTTAACTCTTAATTATGGAACTTAGTCCCTGCCTCTTTTACTGGACCACCAAGACACCAGTAGACTGAAGTTTCCCATCAAAGTCATTGTCAGCTTGTCTTTCTACTATACCTTCTCTGCAAAGTTACTTATGATCAAATAACTTCTCTGTGTGTGCATCTCTCTGTTAGAAAGACTGATCTTCTCCTCAAGGCTCCGTGCTACCATCTAAAGTCATAGTTTTGCATGCAATGCATATTTGTCTAATTAAGTTCTTGGATAAAATTATATATGTATAACAGACTATATAATTAAAGTGTAGCATTGACTTTCCTTGAATACTGCATTGGAAGTGGGTGGGCAATTATTCTTGCTTCTTTGTTTGCAAAGAATTTCAGTTTCATGCTTTGCTTCACTGTATGAATTGTCTTATGTCATTTGAAGCACTGTTTACATCAGATTGGCCTTTGTGTTGTCTGTTAGTACTGTTTTAATTTATGGTTTATTTGGGAGAACTTAGACACTGTCATTTTATCATCTATAAGAAGAAGGTACTTGGATATATAAGAAAACTAGCTAACCATCAGTCATGATGCCAGAGAAAAAGGCATCAAGCATCATTTTTCCACAGTTCTGGCCTTCTAGTTTCAGACCTGAGTCTCTCCCCAGACTTCCTTAGTGAAAAATTGTGATGTGTTATGGTGTTTATCACTGCTAAAGAATGCAAACCAGGGGCTGGAGAGATGGTTTAGAGGTTAAGAGCACTGATTCTTCTTCTGGAGGTCCTGAGTTCAATTCCCACCAACCATATGGTGGTTCACGACCATTTATCATGATGTCCTGACACACAGGCATAGTAGAGGCAGAATATTGTATACATTATAAATTTTAAAAAATTAAAAAAAAAAAAACAGAAACAAAACAGGCTTTAAAAAAAGCAAACCAGAGCAAAGGCATACTTTTTAGCCTGTATTTATTACTATATAAAAATCATATCTGATAGATAGAAAATGTGACTTTTTTGTTCATAATAATAAAATAAAAATAAATATAAAAAAATTAAAAAAGGAAAGTACTCCTAAAAACAAAGAAAATCTATAATGCTTGTGATATTTTTGCATAATATAAAGCAAGTTTTCGATAGTAATACATAAGAGTTGTTTAGTTATACGAATGGTAGAGTAGACTAAAAAGCAGGATTTCTAAAAACATCTCAACATATTTTATTCCATATTCCTTATTTATTAAGGAATTTACAAGAAGTTATTTTGGCCCAATAAATGATACTAATGATCCAGGTTTGATCATATAATTTTTTCATAATTCTCTGGACAAAGAAATTTGTTTAGTAAAATTTTCATTCAAGTAAGTACAATGATATAGGCTTTGAGTGAGAATCTGTGAATGTTCATACAGTTATGCTAAAATGAGATGACTCAGGCAAAATATATGCACCAGACAATAAGAAGAGGTTCTAAAATGGGTAAAATTCAATTTCTCTCTTCTCAAGACTTTTTTCTTTGTCTTTTCTTCTAGTCTCTTGGATTATAAACTATAATACTTGTAAGTTTTTTAAACCATTTTATTGTCTTTTACTTAAGTTAAATTGAAATTGCTATTTGTTATTTTCTTATCAAAGTACTAACGGATAAAAAAATTGATATAAATGTTTCTGTCTCTGATTCATTACACATTCTTTTTTTTCCTCTTATTTTATCTCCATTTTTTCTTTCAATTTCTTTTTCTTCTTCATTTTTTATCTCTATCAATTTTGCATTTACCTACATACCCATAAGGCTGTCTCCACGCCTAACTTAAAATATTGAGATATGTTACTAGCCACACACACCTACCACATAGCCAGCAATTATCTGTACCCAAGGCCAAAACTTAATGACTTCCTGATCTTAGTATGGAATGTTCAGAATTTTAAGATAATTAATCCTTTTTCATTATAAGTTGGCTAATTCAAATAATTCATATACATTTTCACACTGAAAATACTGAAGGGTTACATATAAGATATGTCTGGACTGGAACTATGGGCAACCAACTAAAACACCTAACTTCTCTTGCAGAGGACCAGAGTTCATGTCTTACCATCCATATCAGCTGGCACACACCAGTCTATAATTCCAGCTTAAGGAAATTTGATGCCCTGTTCTGACCATCATGTGTTCAGACACATGGAAATCTACAACACACCCTATAAACATATTTATATACCATTTAAAGAAAAATAATTCCTTTTTAAAAGAATAATGCAGACATTTTAGAACTTTGACCACTCATTTTAAGAATGTATCATGTTACTAGTTCAAATATAAATAAGTAATATGTCTCATATACCTCATTTTGTTCATTGTCAAGTAAATCTTTCAGGATGCCATTTTTAATATAAAAAAATCTTATGTAAGAATGTATATGGTAATCTTTCCTCAAAGAAATCTTCTAATCTCATCAGATAAAGAAAAATGCAGTTATTCCTCAAAGCCCTAGGTACTAAATAAAAAGAAAAGTCTATTTTTGCCTGAATGAGCAGGGAAAGCTCCAACAAAAGTTAAGATTTAGGAAACACACACACACAAGATTGTCAGGTTTGACTGAAAAATGGAATAATATGTTCTACATATTAAAATGATTTTGTCCAAGCATGGACAAGCATATGTTTAAGATTATATCTAACTGTATTGATGGGACAAAATAGACTAAACATAGCTTGTGTATGATTATGAATTCTCATCTGAAAATTCAGGTAAAATAGTTCAAAGGAAAATTCTATAGATTAGAGCATTCAGAATTTCCATTGTGTATTTCTACATTATTAATGTACTTTAGAATATCACCATGAGAGTTGAGAGAACAGGACCCCACTGACATTATCAAGGGCTTATTTAGTAATGACCTAAGAACTTTTCAGTAGGACCCACAGCTCAGTGGTAACAGAACCTCCCAATCTTTCCCCCATGTGAACCAAGTATTTAGTATAAAGACCTTACAGAGGATGCTATTTGCAATAATATCATTTTAGTTTTTATGCTTCATGTACTTTAAAGAGAAGTTTTTATTACTGTGTGGGTTTTTTGTTATCTATTCTGAATATTTTGCTTTTTTATGTAATGTTTTATATTGATTTTTCTAGAGAAAAATGTCCTCTCTCCCCTTATTTATTCAATATAGATTTGAAGTTTTAGCTAAAGCAATTAGAGAATGAAAAGAAATTAAGGGGATTCAAATTGGAAAAGAGGAAGGGAAACTATCTCCATTTGCAGATGATATATTGTATATATATAAGTGACCCATAAAATTCTACCAGGGAACTCTTCAGCTGATAAATACCTTCAGCAATGTAGCAGGACACAAGATTAACTCAAAGAAATCAGTAGCCCTCCTATACACTAAAGAAAATCGGCTGAAAAAGAAATAAGAAAAACATCACCTTTTATAATAGCTACAAATAGCATTAAAAACCTTTGAGTAACTATCAGCAAATAAGTAACAGTTCTATTTGACACAAACTTTAAATTACTAAAGAAAAAAATTAAAGATGATATCAGAAAATGGGAAGATCTCTCATGTTTCTAGATAGGTAGGATCAACATAGTAAAAATGGCAAGTCTACCAAAAGCAATCTACAGATTCAATGTACTTGCCATCAAAATCCCAAAATAATATTTTATAGACCTTGAAAGAACAATACTCAACTTAATTTGGAATAACAGGAAAGCCAGGATTGCCAAAACATTTTTGCTCAACAAAGGAACCTCAGGAGCCATCACCATCCCCGACTTCAACTTATAATTTAGAGCTACAATATTAAAAACAGCCTGATTCTGGCATAAAAAAATACTTGTGGATCAATGGAATCGAACTGAAGACCCCCACATAAATTCAAAAACCTATGAACACCTGATTTCTGACAAAGTGGCCCAAAATAATCAATGGAAAAATGATAGTATCTTTAAGAAATGGTGCTGGGAGCTGGAAAGATAGCACAGGGGTTAAGAGCATTGACTGTTCTTCTGAAGATCCTGAGTTCAATTCCCAGCAACCACATGGTGGCTCACAACCATCTGTAATGAGATCTGATACCCTCTTATGTATTAAAGTAGAACATTGAAGCAGAACACTGTATATATAATAAATAAATCTTTAAAAAAAGAAATGGTGTTGGCATAGCAGGATGGTAGTGTGTAGGAAAATGCAAATAGATCCAAGCCTATCACCATGCTCAAAACTGAAATCCAAGTGGATCAAAGACCTCAACATAAACCCAGCCACACTGAACCTGATAGAAAAGAAAGTGGGAAATACCCTCCATCACATTGGCACAAGTGACCACTTCCTAAATATAAAACCAGTAGCACAGCCACTAAAAACAACAGTCAATAAGTGGGACCTCCTGAAACTAAGAAGCTTCTATAAAGCCAAGGACACAGTAAATAAGACAAAATGACAGCCTACAAAATGGGGAAAGGTTTTAACCAACCCTACAAGTGGCACAGGACTGATCTCTAAAATATATAGATAACTCAAGAGACTAGAGACTAAAACCTTAAATAACCCAATTAAAAAAATGTGTTTCAGATCTAAAAAGGGAATTCTAAACTGAAGAATTACAAATGGCTGTCAGGCACTTGAAAAAGTGCTCAACATCTTTAGCCTTAAGAGAAATACAAATGAAAACAACATTGAGATACCAACTTACACCTGTCAGATAAAAGACACAGATGACAGTCTACGCTGGAGAGGATGCAGAGCAAGGGGAACACTCCTCCATTGCTGGTGGGAGTGTAAGCTTTTTCAACCACTTTGGAATGCAGTATGGCAGTTTCTCATAAAATTGAGAATAAATCTCCCAAGGACCCAGCAATACAACTTCTGGGTGTATACCCTAAAATTGCACATTTGCACTCCAAAGGCATTAACTAAAATATGTTCATAGCAGCATTATTCGTAATAGCAAGAACCTAGATGCAACCTAGATACCCCTCAACTGAAGAATGGATTAGCAAACTATGGTACATCTATACAATGGAGTACTACTCAGCAGTAAGAAAAAAAATGATATCCTAAAATTTGCAGGCAAATGGATCGATTTGAAGAATATCCTCCTGAGTGAGGTATCACAAACCCAGAAAGATAAGCAGTGGATGTACTCACCCATTAGTGGACTCTAAAGAAAAAAGAAAAAAGCAAAGCATGTCTAAGCTGAAAACCACAAACACTGAACAGCTTGGGATCTGAATTTGAATTACCTTGGACCGGCACCTTGGTATTTATTTTTTTCTACATTTTTTCCTTTTTTTATTATTATGAATAAAGAAGTCACATTTTCTATCCTTATATTTCCTTATTCAAGGTCCCTTCCCACTCCCACCACATCAGGTCATTCTCTCTTATCCACATCTCCCCATCTCCCTAATGAGCAGGCAGTCCCAAGGACCGGCACCTTAGATACCACTCCCTCCAGAGGAACACCTGACTCAGTCTTGATGTTAGGGTAAAGAAAGTGGATCTGCCGGGAGTGGATGCTGAACTAAGCCACACTGGGACCTTTGGACCTCCTGCCCTTTTGTGGAGGAGATAAAGTTATGTGGAGAATATAGAGTGACTGGAAGGTATAGGAGGTGGAAGGAAGCTTGAACAAGGATATACACAGATAAAAAATATGACTTTTTCATAATAAATAAAAAAATTTAAAAAAACCAAACTACTGCTTTATCTTCAGTAAGTGGCTTTCATCAATAGTTTTTGAAGCATTTAATTATTTTTTATTTTACAAATGGTTGCACTTTTCATGAATTACCAGTATTAGTACAATTAATAAATGGGTTGATAAAAGAAATAAAATCCTAAAAATTTTTTTTTTTAAATGATCCAAATCATTTAATTATGGAAGTCAGGAACTCATCAATGTGAGTGTCCTGAGTTTTTGATAAAGTGAGTCTTTGACATGCCTGTTTTCCAGGCTGAGCACAGAACCATTCATATGAATGAATCAAAAACATCAAATGAATATAACAGAAGAATATACTGCTTTACTAAAAGAGACATAGACAAAGAGTAATAGGAAGTAAGAGAAAGGGGAAATATTTGTGTCTAAGCGATATATTGCAATATTCCTGGAATGGAAAAAAATGCATTTCTCAGTAAAGTACGGCTGGCATATGGACCTATGGGTTGGTAAATCTCTTCATTGAAAGTGGAGTGAGAGGTGTGAGTGTACACATGGAGATATAAAAGTCTTGCAAAATGAATGTCAGCACCAAGGGGTTACTTAAGTTAGAGCATCAATGGAAATTGAGTATGGCAATTACAAATAAAGCATATACCATTTGAGTCTACAGACTTCACACAGGAATTAGTTTCTCTGGAAAGTGGTGCACATGGAAGCCTTCCTATCTGCCTAACATTCAGTCAGTTATGTCGGTAAGTACATGTTGTTGTAGTGACTGAAGTAACCCTTTAGTTTTTCAGTCTTTACTTGTCTATATGAACTGTATAATGCTAAAAAGAAAATTCTAAGCACCTATTAAACCATCACATGCCATTGCACATTTATGTTATCAGACAATATCCTGTCTTTATGTGAAAGTACATATGTTTTTCTGTTCTTGACTGATGTGTAAGGAAAGAGAGCTCTGTTTCCCTAAGAAAGATAAGCTGTCTTCTAGTCACATATGTACTTAAAATAATTCTGCTGATCCATACAAATGGTGATGATGGTGATGGATGATGATTATTTCAAAGTCAGTTTTACAGGGGAAATTGCTATTTTTTTCTGTTTGAGCTGAGGTGTAGTCTTGGTTTAGAAGTTTATTTCATATTAAGTATCCCTTTGGAATAAGAAAAAAATTGCTAATGACTGTAGTTCCTGTCATAAAGTGACTCTAAAACTGAACTGTGTAGTAAATGTTGCCGACTTTCTTATTTGTTACCTGAGCCTTGACAGTCATTTTGAGCTTTGTAGTGTTATCGCATGATAAGTTATGTTTGATAGACAAAAAGTAATCCATGTCTAGTCATGAACTGGCAGATAACGTGGTTTAGAAGATATGATTTCTTAACACTTTTAAAGGATGTCATGTGTTAATAATTAATGCTGTACACTTCTTTCATGCTTGTACATTTTCTGTCTTTCCTTCATTGGTATCTCCATAAAAATCTGAATATATTTTTCTTCACTGACTTATATCTCTACTCCATTGACATCTGAACAAAGAGCCCTATACTATCTTCATTTCTAGAAGATTCTCCATACTTAATCTGCATCTACTCTCTCCCATTCCTGGTGGTACCCATTACCACCTGAGATGTGATATGTGTTTTCTTTAATATTTGTCTTTTTGTGTTGGGATATAAGTAATGAGAACAAGAAGTGATGATTTCAGTGCTGTAAACTATGCATATTCTTCACCCTAGATTGATAGATACCCATTTAGTAATAATTAATTGTTATATATATATATGTAGGGATCTAGATTTACTCCAAAAGGACTATGTAATTTACCTTAGATATGGAAAGAACATATTAATGTTTAGCTATAGTGTTAAAGCCAGGAATTTTAATTTGTTTGTCTGTTTATTTTGTGTGTAGATACATAAATAATTCAGGAAACAAGTAGCTATAAAAAAGAAATCAGTTATTGCAGGTTTAGTCTTAGGATAACTTTTTCTGTCCCATCACATTCTAGAACAAAGCAACCAATTTTGCTGTCATATCACCATTAACTGCTGATTTATACCAGTGCCTTATGTAAACCGGTTAGAAACAAACATTTTCAAAGAGGAAAAGAAAACAAAACATAACTGTCCCAAAATAGATTTTAAAAGTCAATAATATTTGTATCCATTGGGTAAAAATGATCAATCAAAGCTCCACAAGCTTTATATGGCTACTTCTTTAACAAATATGTTTCTTGCCTTTGTCATTCATCATATCTAGAAGTCTGGATAAGGTTGAGCATTCTCTTATTGTAACATTGAAATGTTTACTTGGTGGATTGTAAAAAGAAAAGCATTCTAAAGTAGCAGATCAAATAGTTGTTCTCCTGACATCATAAAACAGCACATTGTACACTATTATATGTCATGGTGTTGAATGTTAAAACAGAAAGGAATTTTGGAAATTTCTTTGAACAGAAACTTAGTTTATGAATGAGAAGAGCTAAAAATGCTGAAGAAATTCCTCCAAATACACAATGTGTCTACTAATGTGACTGAAATTTGCTGCTGAAAAAAAAGGCATCCCCTGTGCTTAAGAGAATTTCTTTAAACATAGCAGAAGGTTTTTAGTAACCATGAAAAGGGGAGATGTTACTACTGTTACTTAGGGGGACAGATGAGCTGTCATATATATAAAGAATACAATGAAAAACAAAAAGTCAAATAATGATAAGCATGCAGTGTTACATCCAAAAGACATTCCATATATCAAGTTACATATAGTTAATCATGGAGAAATAATCTTGATGCTACTGAGGTCAGAGACAAAGGCCTGTTCTATGTAACCTACAAGCAAGTAAATGTAGTTTTCAGTTTAGGGCTTGCAAAAGACAGCAAATAAGTAAGGAAAACAGATTTATTTATTTGTGATTATAGAACAAATTGGGGTTGGCAAAATCATCCATCCAATTCATGAAGTTCAGAGAGAGTCCAGTTCAGATGTCTGTTGAAATTTAGAAGAAACATTTGAAAGAACTTACATTGAGCAAAGAAGTGAGTGCAGAGAGGAAGATGAGACTTTAGTAAAACATGCATTTGAGATCCAATGGACTGGAAAGAAACAAGCTGCAAAGACATTTCCTCCTCAGAATATAAAGCAGTATGTTGCTCCATCCCATCATGGTTTTACCTCCCTGTCCTAGAACCACAGTGTGCCCTTGCCACAGATATTTTCTTTGGAAGAGCTGAGAAGTAGTATTATGCCTTATCCTCTACATAATGAGTGTACTTATTGAGCCTCACTTTTAGATTCCTTTCAAGATCCCTGCAGAGGGATTTTGAATAATTTTCAATTCCCGCTTTGGCTGGGATGTTTGCCAGAAATGGATTTAAGGCAATGGATGGATGGATTTTAAAATAAGCTAACTCTTAGTATTTTCTAATCCTTTCTAGCACTTTGTGCATTGCCCTGAAATATCGTTATTTTTAACATGGTCTTGGGCTCTCGAAGAAAAAGGTGGCTTACTTGGTCAACTAATGTATTTTATAATTTGCTTTTATATTTTGACTTTTGATATATATATAGCCATATTTATCTATATGTGACCAATTAAAAGTGTAAGGATTATATCTCATGTAACAAACCTATTTTGGAGTACCTGGGAGGACATGATATACCTCCAGTTAATACTTTTGTAAGAAAGAGAAAGATTTAAGGTTTTGTCTTGAATGCATAGGTAATTCAAAATCAAATTCCGTCAGAATAAAAGTTTTCTGAATTGAAGCTTCATAGTTATTTCTCTAAAGGACAGTACAATAGCATGTTTAAGAATATCAATTCTACAGCTGAATAAAGACTGAAATTTTATCTGTCATTCTTACTTTTATAATGTTTAACCTTTTAAGTCTCTACATATAAAATGTGTGTTTGTCTTAAAAATGATGGATGTAGAGATACCCAGCAGAAACATAGTTCAAGGAATGGTCATCCAGTTTTAGTATTTGAGACCTTGGCTCAGAAAGACACTATATCAAAAAAGTTAAAAATAAAAATACTGATAGGTTATTACCTAAGTTCAGCAACTGGCCTCCATATGCATATGCACCATATCCTCACACAACACACACAGAAATATACTTAAATACTACTCATAAGTACATACAGAAAATAGTATTTATTACATTAGCCCAGTCTGAATACTAAATAGAAAACAAATATAAGAATTTTAGTTCAGTGTCTAGCAAAATGAATAAGTGATATTAAGCCTATGTTAGAAAGTTATTGCTTCATAACAGGCTACTAGAAAGAAAGGAGTTTCAGTAATATACATTTATAATCTTAGAAATTCTACCGCCTATAGACCCTCTACTCAATGTTTCCCAATGCTGAGAACAAAAATGGTCTTTTTTACTGGAAAGCTCTATTTGGCTACATGAACTTGTGTGTTCAGTTTCCCACTGGTTGTTAGAATCTTTCATTTCTTGGAAACTGGGGTTGGAGAAAGGTGCAAGTCCTTGCCAGGCAAGGTCAGACTTCCTTGGCACCCAGAGGCAGTTCAATTTTTGTGATCCTTACATAGGTAAGATATATTTCCTTGTTGCAGCTCTTCAGTGAAGGAGAAAACAGTTTAATATGTTATCTTCAAAAGTCTGAGCATCCTCATTTAAGAGGTCATCAAATACGATCACAATCAGTCAGGAACATCTCACTTTTCAACCCTCAGAATCATCAATTACCTTTATCATGTAGCCAGTTCATAGAAATAAAATTCATGTTGGTTAAAGGCAACTTCTCAGTAAAAACAAAATGTCAAACTGGCAGGAATCTTGGGTTGGGGACCATCTCAATTCTATTTTCCACAGAGAAGTAGTATAATGCCATTAATTATTTGTTCTTATCCTGAATTTTATTTTTGATCTTTTTCTAGTTTTGAGTTTCAAGTTCAAGATCATCTCAACAGTGGGAAAGAGAGGCAACCAAATTCACTTAAACCTTGATAATGAGGAAATTTACATGTATTATTAGTATGTGTTTGTTGATTTTTGACCCTTTTGCCAACATTAGAAATATAATAAAATTATCCCTTAAATAATTTAAATATCATTCCATAATTTATATCCAAGTACAGGTATATCTAGGTGTGAGAAAGTAAGCCTAGGATGCATATATGCTGCATGTAATTTCAGCATCAAGCAAATACAATATAAATAGGGATCAAACTCTAACTATACCAGGTGCTAAAGGAAAGTAAAAGTACACAGTAATCATGGATTCAGAACCTAACATTCATGATCAGTATAATTCCTAGTAATTTAGAAAAGAAACTTCCACTGTTTTTACTGTGTTAATAAAAGGAGAGATTATTTTAATGGGATCATTTAAAATAAATCCAATTTTTTCCTTTTATTAAAGCAAAAGCTAGCCTACATTATAATGTTAATATTATTGTTCCTTATCTACAAAGTACAGCGAGATATTTTCAAAACCATTTTAAAATAACCCTACCTCTTAAAATAGAAAAGAAGCCAAAGGAATGCCTACTTTCTGGGAGTGTTTTTATGATGTAATTGCTGTCCTATAAACTTGTTGCTAATTCCCTTTTATACCTTGAATGTGCCACAAGCAATTTGTAGTAGAATCAATTAATATTTGGGAAGTTGAACATGACCACCTAGGATATTAAACAGTTGCTCCAGGAATGCTAATATACATAAGCCATTGGCATTATATTGTCAAAGTATATTGCCCAGCAACAATAGAAGCATTAAGTGGGTACCAAGTGAATGTGTAGGTATATGTTTAAAATTTTTTTCTCAGTTCTGATTTTCTTTTTGGGGTGTGTGTATACACTTTTTGGTTCTAAACTCTCTAACTTCCTTTGAAGGCAGAGTTCAGGATGAAAAAAAAACTTCCAAGGTTGTAACATCATATATACCATATATATTTGCACAACCAAAGTCATGGATAAGTGGTCTCTAAACAAACAAACAAGAAAAAAAGCCAAGCATGCCCAGGTGGCAAACCACAACCACTGAACATCTTGGGATCAGAAACACCCTTGAATGACCCTTCGGACCCCACTCCAACTATAGGAACACCTGACTCACTCTTGAGGGAAGGTGGACAAAACTGGATTTGCCAGGAGTGGAGACTGATCCAAGCATTATTGGGTCAGTGGGACCATGGGACTGTCTGCTCCCTGCCCAGGGAGGGGATGGGGAGTTGCGGAGAAGTAAAATGACCTGATGTGGTGGGAGGGGGAAGAGACCTTGAATAAGGATATACAGGGATGGAAAAAAAATTCAGAGGGAAAGCTGAACACAAAGTAAATATATGTGTAGCAATTTTATTTGCATTATCACCCTTGATAAGTCATGCTTATGATTTTTGTCTTCTTTATAGTTATTGTTAACTTTTCAGCATTTTAAATTCATTTTACTGTTTTTTGATAAATACAAAATAAATAAAGAAGAAAAAAAAGATTTTTCAAAAGAAGATGAAAGGCAAGAATTTATTCTTCACTTCTTGGTGGTTTATTGCTGTGCTACATTTAGAGGACCTTGAATAGCAAAGAAATGAAATATTATTAGTTAATTTAACTTAGTTATGAAATCGTAGGTAGTTTCTTGTGTAGACAGACCTCTAAAATACATTGCCCTGTTTTTACTTCTAGCTGCATGCTTTTTGCAATTCTGAGTCTCTAATTCATGACCTTGAGTGTTCTATACAGGAGCTCTACAATGAAACTCAACACATAGTCCTGGACCTCTTTTTCAAATTCAGTTAGTATTATTTATTTTTAGTTCAGAATATATAATGATTTCAGGATTCATATTTTTCTATTTCTTGTCTAGCAAGGTTTATGTTAAAAGATAAATTTGGTAGATTCACTGAAGCACCATCATAAAGCATAACTATTAAAAAGAAAGGGCATTTTTCCATTTCAAGTAAGTGTCTGGTTGATGTGGTTTTTTTTTTCAACCAATGTATTTTGTGCAATAAAAAAAGCAAAAACAGGGCTGTAGAGACTGTGTAGTGGTCACAGTACTCTGTTCCCAGTGCCCAAGTCTTGTGGCTCACAGCTGCCTGTAACTCCAATTCTAGGGGTGCTGATGTTCTCCCCTGGGCCTGAGAGACATCTTTACTTACATATACACAAATCTACATCCATATCCTACCCATAATTTTAAATTAAGGAAACCTTTAAAAAAATCACAATTTATTTAATTTTATTTACTTTATCCAAAATTAATGAAAATCAACTATATATGTAAGTAGTTAGGAATGATCTGGCTAGAAACATTTAATATAGTCTGTTTATATTTTTAGGGACCATAATATTACTTAGCATAGAGAAAAGGTTAGAGATACATTTCATAAATGCAGAAATAGATATTAAATAAGCCTCTATTGAAATGATTAAGTTTGCTTTTTCTTTTTTTTTTCCCTTTATTTTGTATTTATTAAAAAAAAAACACAGTAAAAAGAATTTAAAATGTGGAAGAGTTAACAATAACTATATAGAGGATAAGAGTGATAAGCATGGCTTATCAAGGGTAGACATACAAATAAGATTGCTACACCTATATTTTCTTTGTGTTCATCTTTCCCTCTGAATTTTTTTTTTTCCATCCCTGTATATCCT
>PVIH01013215.1:0-59524 GCA_004025045.1 Sigmodon hispidus
TTTGCTGTCTACAAGGATCTTAGACTCAGTCATACTCTGGTACCCTAGCCCGCACTTCCTTTTACTTCTGTGAACTTTACCCTGAGACTCATTGATCCCATAGGTTCCAGCTTAACTCATAATAGTCTCTTCACTAAACCTACCCTGGCTCTTCCACAGAAGACTTTGATAGCCAAAGAGTAATAAAGCTAACCTCGGTCATGTCCCAGGAAGTTTTCATTAGATAACAGTATATAATATGAATTCAGCTGCAATGTCAATCAGAAGGAGGCAGGAAGTATCATCTGTGCTTTTCAGGAATGTAGCGCTCTGCATATCTATGAGAGGTAATATATTATATGACACACCTATGCACATGATATAGTCAGCAACACACAATCAGCAATGAGCAATTCTAAGGAATTTTCTGTTGTGAAGTCAATAAAACCAACCAGATATATTTGTGCTGTGTACTCTGTGCAGTGAAAAGACAGGCCAACTTTTCTTTTTTTAAAGAGCTGTATTCTTTGATCTTCTTATTAGAAAAGACATTAACACCAAAAGAATAAAAGTGTATAAACAAAGGGGAAAACCTGCTATGTCATTTACTTTCTGAAAAACTTAAAACTTGTAACAATTAAATGAGACAAAATAAGACAAATGGTCCACTTGGAGGCCAGGAAATAGAAAGACAGTTGGCCAGCGAGATTACCCAAAGAAGAAATTTAGGTTCAACAAAATATGTGGGTTCAAGAGAATAAGAGAGTGAGCAGCAGAGGACAATACCAGATTTCATTTTGTAGCCTGCAAACATGACCACCAATGTACAAATCTAATACATGCATGGAAACAGCACACACAGTACACAGGAATCATGTTAAACAGAAAAGATAGGTGTCATCATGATCAATAAAAAGTTGAATTTAGACCATGCATATCAGGTATTTTCAACTGATACCCACAACACTTCTACTCATCTCTTAATGTCTAAAAATGCCTAGGAGAACATGTTACTTGGTCATGCTACATTGAGGTAATGAAGTAAATGCTCTTATGACTCTTCAAATCTGTTATCTCAACCTTCAGCCTGTCAAAGTCTTCTGACACCTATGATCATCCAGTCAGGTACAGCCTGGAACCTCAAGTATGATAGTGCTGTACAGAACAACAAGCAGAGATTAGGACTGACAGGGTGAACTCAGGTTTCTGTATGTGAACCAAGAGTTTAGCAAAGGGAAGAGAACACACTGCAATGCAGGAAGAAAAGAGAAGACCACATGCCCCACCCCCACAAGAAGACAACTTGGCATTGACACTAGATTCTAATTCTCTCAAACTATTTTCTACTGTGAACTCACATGAACACAGCAAAGGAAATAAGCCACAGGTCAAAGACCTCATCAATGAAAGATCTGTGACATTTCCTAAGTGTCCCATTGCATAGCAAGCCTACAGTCATAATGATATGACAGTGTGTGACATGTGACTGACACATCTCCCTCACTGGAGTGCAGCTTTTACCAGAGCATGAGGTTTTGCTTGCCAATCATTGAGGTTTTTGCAAGAAGGTGACTCTCCAGAGAGAATTGTGAGTGATTACAAAAATAAACAATCAAATAGTATGTAGGTGGGAGTCTGGATGAATATGTGCCTGTGTATGTTTATAGTTGCTTTTCACCTACCTGATGCTGCTCAGCACAGATCATCTCACAGACTTCCTTAATGAGCTTCTTCACCTCCTCACAGGACTCTTGCAGTGCAATCTTCTCATTCTGAAGTTTTCTCTTCTCACGTCCCAATACATACACATTGTTTTTAAGTTCAGTCAAATTCTGTAGATCCTGGCTGCTGAAATAACAAATCGCCATTTAAAAATGGTGTTTCAGATGCTGACTCACTTTGACATCCCTACTGCCTAATACCACCACACCTGAAAATTCCAAGACCCTGAGACAGTCCAAGACTGGAGTTCACAGTAGCCTAGCCTGTGTTACTCAGAGAAAGGAAAATCTAGAGTATTCATACACCATAAGGTTTCAAACAACCATTGAAACACTGGCATGAAAGACAATCCTGTGTCCCTGAAAACACGATTAAACCCCTACCTATATTACATTGTTCATGGCACTGGGAAAGCATCAGTAAGTAGAAAAAAAAAAGTACCCTATGAAGGATGGCACAGGTCTCAAATATAGTAAAATCTGTCCATGAGTTCCATAAAAAACAGTTTTGTGAAGCCCCACCAGAGCCCCAGATGACCTTGTCTGCCTGACTCTCCTTTACAGTAAAACTATTCTTTCATCTAGGCTTTTCAAAGGCTAGAAGCATATGGCTTGGAGGGACTCAGTGTCTATTAACACTTAGCAAGACTGAGCTCAAAACACAAACCCAAAAGTCACAAGCAAGATGCTTCCTAAGGGACAGACAGGCTAAAACCAAAGCTTTCAATATGGGTCTAAGATAAACAGGGCAGAATTAGTTCATCCTGAACTTAATCACACACTTACCTGTAGCATAACTTCTCCTCAGTCAGCTGTTTGTACTCCTTCAAGGCATCACTTATCTCCATGGAGAATTTCTGCAGGTTTGTGAACACCAGCTTATGCTTCCTATTTATCCTCTGAAGAGATTTCAGCCTGTGTAGGCTATGGCCACAGGAGGAAAAAAACAATGAACACAAAGTTTAAAAAAAAAAAAAAAAACATGAAATCAGACTGTACTTTGACTGTCCCAGCCCAGTGGATGCCACAGCCTGACACATATATACTGGGACCTCCTGGTGCTTATTAAGCTTTCTATCTTCCCTAGGCCACAGGAGGCATGGAGTCCACAGGGAGTTATGAAGCCCTGTATATGCATCCTCAGTGTGTTTGGAGATATCAATGACCTCACAAAGTGCTTTCCAAGTGTCTGTGTCCCATATCTGCATCTGAAAACTGACTATGACACTTCTGTATTTGAAACTAGGAATCTCATTCCTATGTACCTGTTACTACACAGTGGACCAGAGTACACAACTTGTGTTTCCAGGGAAGAGTTCCAAAGTCAGGCTATGCCCTCCATGAAAAATGTAAGAATGGAAAATCCTCAGGAACTTTCACAAACCCTAAATAGCCATGAGTATACACACATCTACATGTACTCTACTTCCCTCAGAGACACACACACACACACACACACACACACACACACACAGAGGGCACATATAATTCGTATGCTCAGACTATAAAGCAGATCAGAGCAGAGAAATGATGAGCTACAAGTCTTCCAGCAACTATATGGGAGGGATGAATGGAACCAGGGAACTTTAGAAGTTTCTGTTACACAATCATTTACTGGTCAAGTACAAATATTCACCATAAGCTCACAGGAACTTGCATGTTTCAAAGTCAACTCATGTCAGGACTTCTTGAAATGAATTCTAAGATCTTACACACTATTGTCCCTGTTCCCAGAATGTGATTCAAGCCACAGGTTCTACTTTACATTTGGCAGATATAGAATACCACCCTGTGTTACCATCTCACACCTACCCAGATTCCAAATTTTATTCTACAATTTACTCAGAAACATAAGTTTAGGAATAGGACACCCTTGGCACTGTTGCACAATGGATAGCGCATTGGATTTCTAGACAAGAATAGGAAACCATAGGGGTCAGCCTCCTATTATTTAGGAAAACTTGGCTTGACAATTTGAGGTGGAAAGGATCAGCAGAGAACTGCACATGACTACCTGTTGTTCATATCCAAGTTAGTATAACTGGCCACAATGTCGTACAGCTCAGTTCTCTTATTTGTCATGCTCTGTAGGTCAATCGTTAGTTTCTCCATATTTGTCATCTGCTGCTCCTGCTCAGGGTAGATGGAGACTTGGGATTTGATCTCCTCAGCAGTCCCTGTGGTAGATAAAATTGAACTTGTATATTTGAATGACATTTGGTCAGTAGAGACCATGTTGAATCCCAAGAAGGAAGGGGAAATGCTGACCACCAAGTAAGGGCCTCAAAGTGCAGAACAGCTATCTTTAGACTCATGTCCATGAGCTATGTGTCTGTTTCTAACCACCATGGCTCGACATATGCCTCAGTATCTAATGCAGGTTCCTAGCTCTGGAACACATATGCTAGCCTAGCATGTGGATTTAGAAGACAATGTCAAAAATCTGCACACAAATCTCATGCAATACATATAAATCCTGTTGTCCCTAAGGCTTTGTACCACCAAGTTCTCATCACTTGTGTCTGGAACTAAATCATCTGAATATTCATGGTATTAATGCATGCCAATGGGTGTTTCCCTCTCATTAGTAGCAAGTTCTCTTTGAAACTGAAGAGATCTACTAGGATAATGGGCAGCAAAACAAGACCTTGAGAGGCAAATCAAGTTAGACATTCTTTTGCTTCTGCTGGACTCTCTTTCCACTCAGAATGACATTGAGGATCTTACAGAAAAGTAGGTACACGAGTAATATTTAATGGATCTCCCAAACTAGCCACTTAAAAACATGTAGTCTAGGCCTGGTTTTAGCAAACTCAGAGAAGCAGGATAAGCCTATTGCTTCACAGAGGCTTCCAGATAAGGAGTCCCATGACAGGAAGACCAAGATCAAGCTATATCTCCTCCTGAAAGCACTCTATCCCATGTTCAGAATTCCCTGTACTTTCCCCAGATCCCTTTCTTTATAAATATTTTACCCTAAGACAGCTTTCTTCTACCTTTCTCTGTTCTCCCCACATTCACCTTTCTCTCACCCAAGCACCCTGCCCAGTCTTTACAAAATTTCTATGGGTCTAGATAGAATATTTCATAGTCACTTGATATTTCCACAATGGTGACATCAGATAATAGCACATGCTCCCTAGAATATATTAGATTGTACAGAAATGGAACTGTTAGGTTTACCAGCAGTAGCCAGCTCCCACCTACTTGGTAGATGTTCTATGATTCACTTGAAGCCATACTTTCTTTTCCAGGAGCCTTTCTAGAAAAACAAGGGAAGACTCACAGCACCTCCTTGCTTAGATAATCTTGAGGAGAAGGGCTTGTTCCTACCTAACTGTATATATTCAACTGCCTTGACTCTGCTGGCTGTTCTTACCCTATCTGAAGAATCTATAAAGGGATGAAGTGAGAAGAAGCTTTCAGATAACTAGGAAGAGGAGAGGAGAGAGAGAAGTGATGGATATGGTAACATACTTTAATTTTTTTAGAAAAAAGCCACAGATCTCTCTCTGCTTTATTAGAATTTATTCACTACTCTAGGTATAAAAAGTTGAAGATTCAGTTCCAAACATTCTATATAATGGCTTATTTCTTTTTGAGATCTCTAATTAATAACATGAGACAGAAAGTTTTCTAGGGAATTAGATCAGAATGATAGTTAGCAAAGTTTAGTTCCTTAAAGGAAAAAGGTACATCATGGAGGATCCATATGTCTGTTACAATGTGTTGGTGGGGTGAGAGATAGTGGATGTTTTCTTAAAACAAATATATAAGGCATATATTTAATCAAAATTACCTCCAAACTTCAGAAATATAGATTGCTGGTTTCATAAGTTAGCACATTTATGATGAACTAGCATCAGGTCAGGCTCAAAACACTAAAAATTTGAGCTCCACAGCTGAACCCTCAGACACAAGAGAAAATACTCCCATGAAATGTGATGATCTGTTCCCACACTTGTGTTAGAGGAATGACAAATGGCTAGTGAGAGGCCACACAGATGTGGAAAGTCATTTTCAAAAAATCAGATTTGTCATAGTTATGGAGAAAATTTTAAGTGTGGCACTACTATGGTGTGCTAAAGTGTTGTTTGCCTATAAAAAAGCAAAATGTCTCAATCTGGATATACCTATGACAATGACCATGTTCTCAGAAAAGGGGACACAGCCACTTAAATTACAATATGAAGTAGAGGGCTGGAGAGATGGCTCAGTGGTTAAGAGCACCGTCTGCTCTTCCAGAGGACCCGGGTTCAATTCCCAGCACCCACATGGCAGCTCACAACTGTCTGTAGTTCCAGTTCCAGGCAAAACAATATGAAGTAGAGCATGTGAACATCAGGGAAAAAGCACAAAATGAGAGATAACTGAGGTCCTTTGACCTAGACCATTCTCACAGCTCCACTTTACACTTTTAAATTTGATTACAGCCCTGAAATTAAGAGATTCCACTATGTTACATCTGAACTTAAATCCTTCAGAAGTCCTGAACATGGCTTCAGATGTGTTCTTGATAGATCCAGAGAACAAATGAGTGAGTGGGGTAAATTGTTCACTAAGATGCAACAAAACTCTGACAAACATGTTAGATAAGGTCACCTATCTAAGGAGCACACAATTCTACAAGTCAAAGGACAGCACCTGCCCTGAACACTACCTCCTGTCAGTCAAACATGACACACAGAAGGATGCTCAGGAAGTCACACACAGAAGAGACTGTGCCCTAGCAGGTTCTGAGAGCCCAAACTTGAGTCTACTCCAGTGCATATGTCACTTTTTCCCTTTCTCTTTAGGTAGATGTGTATCTCAGAAGTTACCTGATTTGCTTTGTCTCTTTCCACAAGGTGACCCAGGTACAGACTTCTATTTGGTTATGAATAAAGTCTCATTTTTATTCATGTATCCCCTTGTTCAAACTACCTTCACCCTTCCACTCCTCCCAGTCACCCTCTCTTTTCCCCTTTCCTTATCTCCTCCCCAGCAAGGGCAGGAGGTCCCAAAGTTCCAAGGTGGCTTAGTTCAGCATCCACATGAGGCAGATCTGCTTTCCTCACCTCAGCATCAAGACTCAGTCACATGTTCCTCTGGAGGGAATGGACAATAAGGTGCCAGGAGGTCAGACTTCTATGGCTTATTCACAGATACAGAGAATGAGCCTTGATTACAGAGCATTCAACTATGAGCTTCTAGAGTCTGGCAGATTATTGCAACAGTCACAAGCCTTCAGGTAGCATAGGGATGCACAAATAACTTGCCTAATGCTTCAGATGCTCGTGTTAATGGAAAAACTATTCAAGGACAGAATATAGTTGCCAGATTCACAAAGCCATCCTCACTGACTTCCCAGTACACTCAGTGCTGGCAGGACTGGCCAGGTTCTGGTGAGATCCTCTCCCTCTAAAAGTTCTGGGGTGGATTTAGAGATTTTTGCATCACTCAAATCTGGAAAATGAAAAATCTTAGTGGTCATGGAAAGAGAATAGCTCTGGTTGCCCCAGTTCTGCTATTGGCTGTGATGTAAAGATAATCACATGCATTGCCAAGGCACTCTCCTTATCCTATTCTAACTGGCAAACAAACTAAAACCATTATTTAAGGCAAAATGTATTGATAGTACTGAAATCTCACTAATTCCCAGTAACTCCTTCTCCACCCAGACTAAAAGCAGAGGGGCCTCAGTACAAAGGCCTTGGTAATTCCTGGTTCTACCAAACTAACCACCAAAAATCCTGGATCAGAGTCAGCTCTTTAGGAACAAACAGAAGCAAGAGGGACCTATTACTTCCCAGAATCTCCCAGTTCCTAAGCCCTAGCCTTGGAAGGCTCAAAGCCATAATATGGAGAATGCTCCACAGTCTCTTCCCTGAACTCACAGCATCTTCCCCAAGAGCACTTATTTGTCCATGTTTTCCAGTAAGACCGAAGACCAGCTTCCTTCTTCCTCACTTCACTTTCTCTATGCTGTTCATTTCTTCTCAGGAATATGGTTCTCAGTCGAAACAGCATGTCCAGCAGTGAACCTTTTAGGAACTGAATAAAGGTCCTAAGGGCACTTGTTGTTGCTAAAACACTAGTGACATCAGAAGGATTCCAAGATCTCTGCTCTCCAGGATACAAAAGAATTTCCACAGAAGAAAATGATGATGTCATGGGGGAACACTCTTTGCTTCCTGGCTCATAAGTCTTCCTTGAACTGTCCAGAATATCAGGTTTCTTTCCAAGAAGTCTCTCTTGTGACTCATGGACAGCCATTCAATACCCCATCCTCTCAAAGCTAGAGATTTCCGTCTGCTTCATGAGAATATTTTCACTAATTTACCCATTTATAAGGTAGTTGAAATCTCACCTTATAAGCAGTCATCAAGCATGGTCCTTCCTCTACTTAAAATGCATACCCAAATATAGAGGAAATGAAGCACATCAAGAAATTGGGTCAGGATGATATGGAAGATGAGGGTTGAGTTTTCTGAAATGAATAAGCAACTGGAAATGCTAAGAAAAGGAATGGTGGCCATTGGGAATTTTTAAGTGAGTAAAAACTATTAGGAGACCTAGAATGCTCTAGGACATTCTCTCTACATGCCTGGGGCATTAGTCAGGGCTATCTAGACTAACAGGATATTAAAATGAATCAATTTCTTTATATATTAAAAGGAAATCTTTTAGAATGGTGTATAGCATTGCTATAGCTAATCTAACAAACACTGGCAATGAAATAAAAGTGCAAGTTCCCAGTAGTTGCTCAGTCCACTAGACTTGAGGGCTCAGCCCTCTATAGTATAATGTAGAATCTTAAAGAAGTATGCCATAATGCTAGTCAGGGAATAGATGGGATAACATGGCCAGTGCAAACAGAGAAAGAATAAGCTTATTCATCCATGTCTTTGTATATGTTTCCAGCAGAAAGACTAATTCAGATTCAATCTAGATAATAGGTATGAAATAAAAGTGTGACTGCCTCTCTCAAATGTCTAGATTAAAGCAGTTCTTTTAATTCAAATTAAGTAGAAATAACTCACATGTATGGCTTCTATTGTGAGATTTCAGTTAATATCAGATGTAGTCATACTGACAGCACAGAAAGGCATCAAAGTCTTTTATAGTATCTGCTAATATTCTTGACCAAATGTCCCCATTACAGATAGAAAGGAAGGAATGGCCATAGCCTATTTGAGCTGGTGAATCAGCTGTAGACCTCATGATAATGATAATTTCAGTGGCCTCTTTTTAGCTATGGATGAATGAAATAGGATGAAATAACAGTGTTTGACTTTATGAGTAACAGAAGACCAACTAGAAGCCCAGTAACTAAATAATCATTTATTTCTCTATATCTGAAATTTTGAAATTCAAATAATTGTTATATATGGCATATATATGCTGGAAATGCCTCACAGGCAGAAAATAAGTAATCTTTAAAGAAAAAATGAAAACAACTTTAGAGACCAATCACATTGGATGTGTCTGAAGGAGTCTAGTGTCTCTGAACATGTGCATTTTGACTCAACCCCTCCAGAACATGGATTCCTTAATCCATGCATGTGGTGATGGGAAAAATCCTTCCTAAAGCAGGAGGAACTGGGATGAATTCTGTATGGTCTTTATTTTAGTCAACAGCTAGACACCTCCTAATGTTTTCTTTTTTATTATTATGAACAAAGTCACATTTTCTGTGTATATCCTTATTCAAGGTCCCTATTCCTCCAACCCCGTCCAGTCAATCTCTTTTTTCTGCATGTCTCCATCTCCTCTCCAGCATGGAGGTCCCAAAGTCTCAATATTGCTCAGTTCAGCATCCACACATGGCAGATCCAGTTTCCTGACCACAACATTGAGACTGAGTCTGGTGTTCCTCTAGAGAGAGGGGGATTCAAAATGTCACTCCAAGGTGTTTCATATCCAAAGCTCTTCAGGTGTTGTGGTTTGCAGCTTAGACATGCTTAGCTTTTTGCTGTTTTGTTTAGAGTCCAAGCAGTGAGTTCATCCGCTGCTTATCTTTCTGGGTTTGAGATACCTTGCTCAGGAGGACATTCTTCAAATCCATCCCTTTGCCTGCAAATTTTAGGATATCATTTTTCTTGCTGCTGAGTAGTTGTCCATTGTGTAGATTACCATACATTGTGAATCCATTCTTTAGTTGAGAGGTATCTAGGTTATTTCCAGGTTCTTGCTTTTATACATACAGCTGCTATGAACATAGTTGAGCTAATGCCATTGAAGTGCGAATGTGCATCTTTAGGGTATACACACAGAAGTGGTATTGCTGGGTCCTTGTGGAGATTGATTCCCAGTTTTCTAAGAAACTGCCATACTGCATTCCAGAGTGGCAGAACAAGCATTCACTCCCACCAACAATGGAGGAGTGTTCCCCTTGCTCCAAAAACTCTCCAGCATAGGCTGTCATCTGTGTCTTTTATCTTAGCCATTCTGACAAGTGTAAGATCGTATCTCAAAGTTGTTTTGATTTGCATTTCTCTTATGGCTGAAGATACTGAGCACTTTTTCTTTTTCTTTTTTTACTGTCTTGTGTTTATTCACATAGAAGGCTAAGAATTGGTACAAATCATAGACCCTGTTTAAGTATAAATAAATAGTTCTAGTTTCTAAAGAAACAACTCTAGATAATCCTAAGTATTTACTAGATTCCTATTAAAAATAGAAAGCTATTGGCATCAAATTCTACTCCACCAAAACACTCTGAGAACTTGATGAAACAGTGAATTCTATATTATTCTTAAGAAGTCACCAGACAAATGGAAGCCGAGTTCTCACTTCCCTGAATGAGCTCCTAAGTGGAAGGAGTTTCTTGCATCATAGATACATACAACTAATAAGTTCAAGAAGTATTTGATATCTAAAGATAGCAAAAAGACCGGCCTTGGGGAAAGTGGTAAGAATTCCTCTGAAGCAGTTCTGCGAACCCTGAGACCTCAGAGGTCAAGTGTCTTAACTTAGGGAGACTTGAGTTATTACAGTAAATCATCATGGGTGGCACCTGTGGTGAGTGACAGTGATCTGCCCAGTGAGGAATGGTGCTGCTAATGACAGTCTGTCAGGTGTGGCACCAAAGCAATCACCACTGAGTGGAAGAAACATACACCCAAGGCTGTCCATTTACATATGTCTCTATACTATCATATTCTGTATGTCCAAAGAGACAAAAATATCTGGGAGAAGCATGCTGTCAGAATAAGGCTCATTGTTAAGCAGTGTAGTCTTCCAAAACGACAACACATGTGGTTGTCATGGTCTTGGTGCCCAAGCACTGGCTGCTCTGACTCCTAGTGCTTACTACACTGCCCTCTGCAGCTGCACAAGGTCACCTGGCTGCTTTTCACAGCCTCACAGAACTGTTAGGATGTAATGCTGGACAGTGACCAGTATAGTAAACTTTAAGTTTTCAAAGAAAATCTTGCTTTTCTACTTAGATTGATCATGATAGGATTCTAACTGGAACAACTTCATGTTTAAAGTCTCATGTAGTAAGTGTATTAAAATCTATGTTAGTAATGACATTTGGTATTAGAGAAGGCAAGCTTATTCAGATTTAAAACCAAGATTGCCAAAGAATAAAAGCTAGATTTCCAAATAGAATACTGCTGTGGTATAAAATGCTAAATTAGAACCTACACTTTGTTGACATAAACAATTTTAAGACATACACCATGTTTTCCTAGTTGAGATTTGGAAATAATAAGCATAATTCTTAAACAGACTGTTAACAACATTCACTCAAGGGATCATCTTTTTGCCAAGAATTCTCTTTTTAGGCCAACTGAAGGATTTCCAGTAAATTCTCAAATAGTTCTAAAAAATGACTGAAAATTTCTCTCATGTCCCACCCTTGCCCTTATTTTTTATGTTAAAAAGATGTGTATAAATAAAAATGCTAAAAGTTTTTTTGGTGGATGTTAGTAAATTAGTTTCCTGATTTAAATAACAACTTTGTATGCTTGTTTTTTCCTCTGGCACACTGTTTCTGGAGTCACATATCCAAACAAAGCAGCCAACTAGAGCAGCTCAGGGTTCAAGTCACAGTTTGGACACGTTCCTATTTATTCTGGATGATGCTCATCTCCACACATAGTTCAGGGAAGACACATCCATATGAACACCAAACACATCATGTTAGCAGCCCTAACGTGTGACTGTGTTGTTGGCAGTACCACTGACATCTACAAGTACAAAGGAGAAAAACTTCAACGTGGAAATCATTTGCTTGCACTGATGTGGTAATTCACCATCATCTTTGGGACTTCCAGGCTGTTCTAGAGTAAGGAGTAGTCCTTTTCTTATCTGGTGGTTTAAAGTAGGAATAAACAAGTGCTGCTGGGTACTCTGCATCAGGATTCTCTGCCATCATTTTCAGCTTTGCTTCAATGGCTTTTATCTTCGCAATGACACTGAGGTTAGACTGAGTAAGTTCAGTGCTTAAGGATGGCTCAAGGTTGATGAAAAGATTTTATCACTCTTGTTATGGTCATATCTCTTTTCCAATGAGATGAAGGATGAGAAAACACCAGCCAGTTTGGCAAATGAGACTTGATTTTATCTTTGACTTGAGCGTGGGCCCATCGTACCACCAGCTTCTTAGACAGTGCCAGTTTGCCATTGAGACACTGGATGGCTTGTTCTGCTTCCTGCTTAGTTTCAAAGTTAACAAAACAGTACCCACGGGGCTAGCCCTCCAGAGCTCCTGACTTGAGAAAGAGGAAGTCAAACTGCTTCACCTTGCCAGACTTCTGGAGAAGCTTCAGGAGATGGTATTCTGTGATTTTGGGGTCCAGATTGCCAATCCATAATCGGTGTCCTTCCTGTAAAGAGCCTTCTGAAAGGATGGATGCATTCTCCAGGGGAAGGGTTTTGGTTTCTGCTTCCATCAATCTCTATGAAATACTGCTGGCCTCAGAGCTGTGCCCTCAGCTCATGCCCCAAAAGCTGCTTCCAACCCAAGGTCCAAGTGAGGATGTGAGGATATCTCAGCCGAAACACCGATCACCCTTCAGCACTTTTTCAAGTGACCTTCAGCCATTTGTAATTCTTCTACTGAGAATTTCCTTTTTAATCCTGAACTCCATTTTTTGATTGGGTTATTCAAGGTTTTAGACTCTAGTTTCTTAAGTTCTCTATATATTTTAGAGATCAGTCCTCTGTCACTTGTAGAGTTGGTAAAAATCTTTTCCTATTCTGTAGGCTGTCTTTTTGTCTTATTGACTGTGTCTTTGGCTTTACAGAACCTTCACAGTTTCAGGAGGTCCCACTTATTGATTTGTTGTTCTTAGTGTCTGTGCTACTGGTGTTATATTTAGGAAGTGATCACCTGTGCCAGTGCATTGGAGTGTATTTCCCATTTTCTTTTCTATCAAGTTTAGTGTAGATGAGTTTATGTTGAGATTTTTTATCTACTTGGATTTGAGTTTTGTGCAGGGTGATTGGTGCTAGAGGGCTTGTGTGTCTCCTATCTGCTCTGAGCAAGGGGTCTGAATGCTCGCTCAGTTGGTGGTAGAATTAAACTCGGTGCCAGATTTCTTCCCTGCGCGAACCCCATCCTCAGCTTCTAAGAGGAGAACAGCACAGCAGGCCTTCTCGGAAGGGCAGATCATCCAGAGGATGAATCCAACCCCGAGTGCACGACCCCCTGACAAGTTTGCTCTGGAAAACTTCACCTTCTCTGCTGCCAAGCTTACTGAAGAGCTTCACAGCTTCAGAAGAAGGAAGACAATTAGTAGGGGGAAATGCCAGAAGTATAGACGACGTCACCGAATATCTTCTTTTCGCTCAGTGAAAGACATCACTGATGAAGACTTGGAAAATGTTTCCATATCTGTGCGTGATAAAGTCTACGATAAAGTGCTGGGTAACACCTGCCATCAGCGTCGGCAGAAGACAGTGTGTCAGAACCGGAGCTGTGGCGGTGTGAGGGGACAGTTCTGTGGGCTGTGCCTGCGGAATCTGCAGATATGGAGAGGATGTGTGGACAGCATTGCTGGATCCGGAGTGGACGTGTCCTCCCTGCCGTGGGATCTGCAACTACAGTTACTGCCGGAAGCGAGATGGCTGCTGTGCTACCGGAATTCTCATCCATCTGGCCAAGTTTTATGGTTATAATAATGTCAAGGAATACCTGGAGAGCTTACAAAAGAAGCTGTAGAAGACCAGTGAGAGAAGGAACGCACACACTTACCAGAGTCCCTCTAGAGATGGCTGCCATTTGTGCCTGGCCTCAGAGCTGAACGTTACAGAAGCTTGTTTCCCAGAATTTACTGTTTCTAATTATTTTTTTGATGTTTATATGCTTAAAAAGATTTCTCAGGAAATAAGTAAAGCAGAGAAATCTGTCTACATACCTGCACGGACCTGTATTGTTCCAAATATCTCCTGAAGATTTGAAAGCTCAGGTAAGTGTCAGAGAAGTCGCTCTTGCCTTTGACCTACAGCTCTCATCTTCCTTGAGTGACCACAGCTCAAACCTATTAGTTTATTCTGCTCTAGATACTGAATTCTGGGCCATTAGAAATTTATACTGAAAAGTGCTCCTAAACTACCAAGTGCAATTAATCACATACTGTGAGTAAGGCGTCCTTTTTATTAAAGGACAACGAAAACTGACCAAGTTATAGACCCTGGAGGCCTCGGTATGCTTGCCACCTCCTTCAGGGCCTGCCTGGAGCCTGATGCTTCTATGTCTTTTAAAACTTTGTAGAGATTTTGCTTTTTATAGAACCCTTACTACATTGTTTTTGAGACTTAAAGGAAACATAAGCGATAAGCCATGGTATTTTGTGTGGGTATGGTGGAGGAAGCTGGAACGGACAAGTATATATCCCAGAGAGATACTTAGTGGCTTTTGTTTTTGTGTAAGATGGAAAGGCAAAAAATATGGTCGATGTCCACAAGGCTGGATGTTCCTGGAATGCCTATCTGATGCTGTAATTCTGAAGATTCCTGAAAAGCTGCTGGTCTTCAGTCTGTCATAATCTCAAAGAACGTGGCTCTAGTACCAATGAAGGAATACTGAGCACAGGATGGAGGGGTTTGCCAGTGAGAGTAAGGGCAAGCAGGCAAAAACAGTGTTTCCTTCTTCCATGTCCTTTATCTGATATGCTTCCTGAAGGTGCTGTTTGCACTTGGTTTAAATAATATGATCAAGAAAAATCCCTCACAGGAGTGCCCAGTGCCTTACAGTTTTGTTCATTTCCTATGCGGTTAAGTGGACAATGAAAATGAGCCATTATGGAATTTTGTGCGACTCTCAGATCAGCAGAAGGAAGTGTGAGCAATGCTACAAATCTCAGCTTGTCAACAGCAGCACTAACCTACTATGGACTAGGCATTCAGATTCCTGCACAGTATCCTATGGTGAGGATACAGAAAATCAGACATCCCCAGGATTACTTAGAAAGCACTCACTGGGCACAGAGCACCTGATATCTACTATTTTCTTAATCCCACAGCACCCTGGTATTGAGCACTGGCCTCCTCATCTGACAGATGAGTAATGGTGGCTGAAACAGGCATCAGATTTGTTCATGGATCCATCATTATGCAATAGGTTTTCTGTTACCCAATAATAGGTTTCTCAGCTAATGCAGTAAGCCAGATCAAGCCAAATTGAAAAGTCAAAGAATAGGTTTATTTTTAACAACTCCTGATAAGTCCTCCAGCCCAGGAGATGGAGGTGGAAGAAGGGGCAGGAGAAATCATGTGGACAAACTAAAGCAGGGCACTTATGTCCCCTGTAGGTGAAGGTGATAATGTATCAGCCACAAGCTGGGTTTGTGCCCAATTTTAACACTTTGGGTGGGAACTTGGTCCTATGCAAACTTCAGGGGAGGAACAACCACAGCCACTAAGATTGTGAAGCTGTGCTTTTTGATCATTTCTCTTTGTTGGAGATTCTCTGAAAAGGTGGGGTTTGGAGAGAAGATAATGGGGCTTTTTCATGAGGGAGCCAGAACTTCCAAGTCAACATTATTTTGTAGAAGAGACTTAATATCCATGTGACTGAATCCAGAGCTCTGGCTATTAACAAGTACTAACACCTACACTCCAGGTCCTCTCTGAAAGCTTCTATGAAACACAGTATCTCTGAATGGCTCACTTCTTTCCACAGCATCTTATATAATCCAGAAATGGTAGGGTCTCCAAATCAATATACTGTACCAGACATCTTACTTTACCCCCAGTGTTAACGAACATAAAGTGATTTTCATGTAATAACATCAGTTGGAAGATGGCTCACTACATAGAATGATTATTATAAATGCTTGTGGTTCAGAGGTTAAATCCTCAACATCAAGTAAAGTTTGGGTGTAGCATGAATACTAATTGGCCTTAACAATAAAAAGCTGGAGCCAGATTTTGGCATAAGTACTGAAAGATTAGGATGACAAAGGAGCCAGACAGAGTAAGCATTCACTTCATCAACTTCTCAGATGAAAAGGGCAGAGCTCCTGTCTCCATCCCCCTTATATTTCTCTCTCTGCCCAACAATATAACTTCCTGTTTCCTCCTCTCAAGTGCTGGGATTAAAGGTGTGTCCCACATTGTAACCACCTTAAATAGAGTATCTTCTCTATTGTAATTTCTTTTAAGAGGAGATTCTGGATTGTTCCAGGCAGATGTTGCCTCAGAACCTCTTTCTATCATTGCTGTACAATCCTCATGGTCTTGAAATCTAGAGGTCATAGTCGTTTCCTGTGTCTGACTGACCTGGTTCAATGACCCTCCTAATGATTTTATAGAGTCGAAAATTCTCTCATTCTCTACATGTGCATGTTTTGCTAATTTCCTAATTTCATTGTGAATATAAAGCCAACACTCCTCTCTAGACAACTTAAACCACTCCTCTATGGAGGACAGGAACTTCTTTTTTTGTGATGCATAGTTTTATTTCTAACACTTGGGTGACAGAATAAGATAGATCTTCGTGATTTCAAAGCAAGTCTTCTATACATAGCAAGTTTCTGGGCTCTCCAATGAGCCCCTGGTTTGAAAAATGTTCATTAATTTTAATATAATAAATAAGCTATATGGTTATTCAAGTTTGAAACAAATATAGAATTTCCAATTTGATATTGGGAATTAAATTATTTATGAGGTAAGGCTGATACTTAATAATTATTAATTAATAATTATATCATTTTTATTATTATGAATAAAGTCACATTTTCTATCTGGGTATATCCTTATTTGAGGTCACTTCTACTTCCAAACCCCCTCAGGTTACTCTCTCTTCTCCACATCTCCCCATCTCCTCCCCAGCATGAACAGAAGGTTCCAAGGTCCCAATATTGCTCAGTTCAGACTCCACACCTGGCAGATCCAGTTTTCTCCCCTCAACATCGAGACTGAATCAGATGTTCCTCTAGGGGGAGTGGGATCCAAGGTGTCAGTCCAAGATGTTTCAGATCCCAAGCTGATCAGAGGTTGTGGTTTGCAGCTTGGACATGCTTTGCTTTTTTGTTTGAGTCCACTAATAAGTGAGTATATCTCCTTCATATCTTTCTAGGTTTGTGATAACTTGCTCAGGAGGATTTTCTCCAAATCCATCCATTTGCCTGCAAATTTATGAAATCATTTTTTTCTTACTGCTGAATAGTACTCCATTGTGTAGATGTACCACAGTTTGTAAATCCATTCTTCAGTTGAGGGGCATCTAGGTTGTTTCCAGGTTCTTGCTATTATGAATAGTGCTGCTATGAACAATCTTGCGCTAATGCCTTTGGAGTGCGAATGTGAGTCTTTAGGGTACACACCCAGGAGTGGAATTGCTGGATCCTTGGGGAGATTGATTCCCAGTTTTCTGAGAAACCGTCATACTGCATTCAAGAGTGACTAAATAAGCTTACACTCCCACCAAAAACAGATGAGTGTTCCCCTTGCTTATCAACCTTTCCAGCATAGGCTGTCATCTGTGTCTTTTATCTGACAGATGTCAGGTGGTATTTCAAAGTTATTTTGATTTGCATTTCTCTGATGGCTAAAGATGTTGAGCACTTTTTCAAGTGTCTTTCAGCCATATCTAATTCATCCACTGAGGATTCCCTTTTTAGTCTGAACTCCATTTTTTCATTGGGTTATTCAAAGTTTTGGGCTCTAGATTCTTGAGTTCTTTATATAGCTTAGAGATCAATCCTCTATCACTTGTAGAGTTAGTGAAAATCTTCCATTCTGTAGGCTGTCATTTTGTCCTATTGACAGTGATCTTGACTTTACAGAAGCTTCTCAGCTTCAGGAGGTCCCACTTATTGATTGTTGTTCTTAGTGTCTGTGCCACAGGTATTATATTTAGGAAGTGGTCACCTGTGCCAATTCGTTGGAGGGTATTTCGCACTTTCTTTTCTATCAAGTTCAGAGTGGCTGGGTTTATGTTGAGGTCTTTGATCCACTTGGATTTGAGTTTTGTGCAGGGTGACAGTCTTGGATCTATTTGACTTTTTCTACACACTACTAACCATTATACCAACACCATTTGTTAGCATACTGTCTTTCTTCCATTGGATATTTTGGGCCTCTTTGTCGAAGACCAGGTGTTCATAGGATTTGGGTTCATGCCTGGATCCTCAATTCTATTCCATTAATCCACAAGTCTGTTTTTATGACAGTACCAGGCTGTTTTTATTACTGTAGCTCTATAGTATAACTTGAAGTTGTGGATTGTGATGCATCCTGAGGTTCTTTTGTTGAGCAAAATAATTTTGGCAATTCTGGCTTTCCTGTTATTCCAAATGAAATAGTGTATTGTTCTTTCAATTTCCATAAAATATTGTGTTGGGATTTAGATGGGAAGTGCATTGAATCTGTAGATTGGTTTTGAAAGAATTGTCATTTTTACTATGTTGATCCTACCTATCCAGGAACATGGGGGAACTTTACATTTTCTGATATCCTCTTCAATTTCTTTCTTCAGTGATTTAAAGTTTTGTCAAATAGATCTGATACTTCTTTGCTTATAGTTTCTCCAAGGAATTTAATGCTATTTGCAGCTATTATAAAGGGTCATGTTTCCCTTATTTCTTTTTCAGCTTTTATATTTAGTGTACACAAGGCCTACTGATTTCTTTGAGTTAATCTTGTATCCTGCTACATTGCTGAAAGTGTGTATCAGCTGTAGCAGTTTCTTGGTAGAATTTTGTGGGTCACTTCTGTATACAATCATATCATCTGCAAATAGAGAGAGTTTCACTTCTTCTTTCCCAATTTGTATCCCCTAAATCTTCTTTCGTTCTCTTATCGCTTCAGCTAAAACTTTGAGAACAATATTAAATAGATAACGGGAGAGAGGGCATCCTTGTCTAGATCCTGATTTTACTGGGATTCCTGTGAGTTCTTCTCCATTAAGTTTGATATTGGCTGTTGGCTTCTTCTAAATTGCCTTTATTATATTGAGATATTTTCTCTGTATTCCAGCTTTTATCAAAAAGGAGTATTGGATTTTGTCAAAGGTTTTATAAGCATCTAAGGATATGATCATGTGGTATTTTCCTTTAGGTTGTTTATTTGATGGATGATGTTTACAGTTTTTCATATGTTGAACCACCCCTGCATTTCTAGGATGAAGCCTACTTGGTCGTGGTAGATGATATTTTTTATATAGTGCTGTATATGGTTCGCCAATATTTTGGTGAGAATTTTAGTATCAATATTCATGGGGAAAATTGGTCTGTAATTCTCCTTCTTTGTTGTGTCTTTGAGTGGCTTGGGTATTAGGGTAATTGTGGCCCCATAAAAGGAATTTGGCAATATTCCTTCAGCTTCTACTGTGTGAAATAGTTTGAGGAGTAATGGTAGTAATTCTTCTTTGTTTGTCTGGTAGAATTCGGCACTGAAACCATCTAGACCTGGGCTTTTTTTTTTTTTTTTTTTAACATGGGAGGCTTTTAATGACAGCTTCAATTTCCTTAAGGATTATAGACCTGTTTTGGTAATTAATCTGTTCTTCATTTAATTTTGGTAAATGGTACCTGTCCAAAAAGCTGTCCATTTCTTCTAGTTTTTCCATTTTGTAGAATATAGATTTTCAATATATTATCTGATAATTCTCTGGATTTCCTGTGGGGTCTGTTGTTATGTCCCCCTTTTCATTTCTAATTTTGTTGATTGGGATAGTCTCTCTCTGCTCTTTGATTAGTTTGGATAAGGGTTTATCTATATTGTTGATTTTCTGAAAGAACCAACTCTTTGATTCATCGATTCTTTGTATTGTTCTTTTTGTTGCAATTGTATTGATTTCAGCTCTAAGTTTGATTATTTCCTGCCGTCTACTCCTTCTAGGTGAGTTTGCTTCTAATTGTTCAAAGGATTTCATCTGAACTGTTAGTTCTCTAGTGTGGAATTTCTTTGGTTTTTCATACAGGCATCTAGGAAATGCTATGAATTTTCCTTTCTAGACTGCTTTCATTGTGTCCCACAAGTTTGGGTATGTTGTAGATTCATTTTCATTAAATTGTAGGAAGACTTTGATTTCTTAATTTCTTCCTTGACCTAGAGGTGGTTCAGCTGAGTGATGTTTAGCTTCCATAAGTTGGTAGGATTTCTGTGATTTTTGATGTTGTTGAACTCTAACTTTAGGCCCTGCTTGTACGATATGATACACAAGATTAGTTTCATTTTTTTATGTGTTGATATTTGCTTTATGACCTAGTATGTGGTCAATTTTAGAAAAGTTCCATGAGGAGTTGAGAAATATATATGTTCCTTTGCATTTGGGTGGAAGGTTCTGTAGATATCTATTAAATCCATTTGCATCAATAACCTCTTTTATACTCCTTATTTCTCTGTTGAGTCTCTGTCTGGTTGACCTTTCCAAGGGTGAAAGTGGGGTATTGAAGTCTCCACTGTTAGGGTGTGTGAATTGATGTGGGATTTGAGCTTCAGCATTGTTTCTTTTACATAAGTAGGTGCCCTTATATTAGGGGCATAAATATTTAAGATTGAAATCTCCCCTTGACCTATTTTTCCTGTGATAAATAAGTAATGAGCAACTTGGTCCCTTTTAACTGATTTTTGCTTAACAAAGTCTACTTTGTTAGATATTAGGATTGCAACCCCAGCTTGTTTCTTAGGATCATTTATTGGAAAATCTTTTCCCAACCCTTTACTCTGAGCCTGTATCTATCTTTGTGGTTGAGATGTGTTTCTTGTATGCAGCAGGATGGCTTCTGTTTTTGTATCCATCTTGTTAGTGTGTGTCTTTTTATAGGTGAGTTAAGACCATTGATATTAAGGGATATTAGTGACTACTGATTGATATTTCCTGCTTTTTTTGATGTTAGCTTATATGTATTTCCTTTCCCTGGGCTTTTCTTCTCTGAAATTATTGATTGTTTATGATTTCATGTGTATATCTGGGATCCTTAGATTGGAGTTTTCCCTCTAATACTTTCTGGAGGGCAAGATTGGTAGATAGGTATTGTTTCAGTCTGACTTTGTCATGAAATATTTTGTTTACTTCATTTATGGTGATTGATAATTTTGTTAGTTATAGTATTCTAGGTTGGCAGTCATGATCTTTTAGCAACTGTATAAATTCTTATTAAGCCCTTCTAGCTTTCATGGTTTCCATTGAATAGTCAGGTGTTATTCTGATGGGTCTGCCTTTATAAGTAAGTTGGCCCTTTTTTTTGAAGCTCTTAAAATTTTTCCTTTGTTCTGTATGTTTTGTGGCTTGATTATTATATGACAAGCTGACTTTTTTGGGGGTCATATCTATTTGGTGTTCTGTAAGCTTCTTGTATCTTAAAAGGCATTTCCTTCTTCAAATTAGGAAAGTTTTCTTCTATGATTTTTTGAAAACATTATCTGTGCCTTTGAGCTGGTATTCTTCTCCTTCTTATATTCCTATTATTCTCAAGTTAGGTCTTTTCATGGTGTCCTAGATATCTTGAACATTTTGTATTATGGCTTTTTCGGTTTTAGTGTTTTCTTTGACTGATGTATTTATTTCAGCTACTGAGTCTTCCACTCCAGAGATTCTCTTCCATCTCTTGGATTCTGTTGGTTATTTCTTGTATCTGTAGTTCCAGCTCTTTTCTTCAGTTTTTCTGTTTCCATGTTTGCCTCATTTTGTGCCTTTTTTATTGCTCCTATTTTTAGTTTTTAGTTCTTTTTTTTTTTTAAATAAATAAATCTCTTTTTTTTTTTAAAGATTTATTTATTATGTATACAGTATTCTGCTTGTGGGCCAGAAGAGGGCGCCAGATCTCATTACAGATGGTTGTGAGCCACCACGTGGTTGCTGGGAATTGAACTCAGGGCCTCTGGAAGAACAGCCAGCACTCTCAACCTCTGAGCCATCTCTCCAGCTCCCATCTATTTTTAGTTTTTAGTTCTTGAATGTTTCTTTCATTTCTTGGTTTACCTTTTCTTGGTTTTCTTTCAAGGACTTGTTCATCTCTTCCAATTTTTTGTTTGCTTTTCTTCTATTTCTTTAAGGGAATTTTTTATATCTTCTTTGAAGGCTTCAATGATCTTCATAAAAGTGTTTTTAGTGTTGTTTCCTTCTGCTTCCTCTTCATTGCTCTGTGAAGGTCTTGTAGTTGTAGAACCATCAGTTTCTTCTAGAGTTGCCTTGTTGTTCTTTATATTATTATATGTATTTTTCATGATTAGGTGACTCTTAGTCAGTTTTGGCAAGAGGGATGTGTGTTTCCTGTCTTCTCTGAGCAAGGGGTCTGCTCAATCTCTGACTCTGCTCTGGGCAGGGTTCTGAATTTAAAGGCCTCAGTCCTTCTCTGATGACGCAGTTTGCCCTGGAGTTAGGGCTGGCTATACAATGTCCCCTCTTTTAGGTGTTGCTGAAGGAGCCCCTCACCGCCAAACCCTAGTCCTATCTACTAAGGAGAGTCTTTGATCAAGCACCACAGACCTTTCTTGTTCCTGGAACACAACTTTAGGGCAGGGAAGCAGGTGCTTGGGGCTGCTCACCTCACCTCTTGATGGGGTTTGAACTTCAAAGTCCTTAGTCTTTCTCTGCTGATGTAGTTGGAGGCAGGGCTGGCCATGCAAGGTCCCTTTTTTTAGGAGTGGATGCAGGAGCCCCTCACAGGCAAACCCTAGTCCTGTCTGCTAAGGAGAGTCTGTGATCAAGCACCACAGACTAATCCTGGACCTCAGACAGGAGCTTCTTAATTGCCTCATCAATGTAAAATCAACTATCGTCTTGTGTTATTTTAGAATATTCATCCATTTCACACATCTTTGCGAGTAATATTTTCTTAGAACCCTAATGCATTTCATATATCTTTCTGAATATTTGCTCATACCTATCCTTCAAGCCTTTAAAATAGTTAGGCATAAAATATATTATCACACAAAAAATCAAAAGGACTACAGGGTTGAGAGAGCCTCCAAATATGTATCATGGAGATAATATTCCATCACTGTTGAGAAAAAGTGAGTAAAGTTCTGGACAGCTGAAATGTCAGACTTTTTTTTTTTTTTTTTAAATGGAAAAAAACCAAAAAGCTGATGTAATGAGGACTTACAGCCAGCAGGTGGCGGAGTTGTGTTCAGCAGCAGCAGCAGCAGCAGCACTGGGGCAGGCAGGCAGGAAGCCTAGGGTGAGAAGCCATATTCAGGGAAGTTCATGGTGGTGCAAAGGCCAGGAGCGTGCCCCATGGCGAGTTTCAGCAGCATCAAGCTCACCTATGTTCTTCCAGAACCCAAATGTTAGGTTAGAACGGGTGGGGAGATTGAAATGGGACACATACACGACTTAGCTGTTCCAACTTCCCAAAAGTTGCAGCTAGGAGGCCCACACAATTAGCTGGGGATTCTAGGCTGGCCACCTAGCCTGTAATGACCAGAGTCACTTGGCTCAGGCCCTGTGTGGTCTGCCATGTGGTGCCAGATATTAGAAAATGATTCACAACACCTTTTCTATATAATCAAATTATATTTATTATTCCAAAGACACTTATAGTACAAAGGAAATTAAAATGAGATGGCAAGGGGGACCAAGGTGTGTAAAAGGAATGGGACAAAGCTGCTTCCCAGATCATGCTCGGGTCCAAAAGCGCTATTCACCTCTGGGGTCTCCACGGCTGGCCATACCCTGATGGGATTCAGTTCCTTGAAATCACAAGTCTTTACCAGGGTAAATTCTGATTTCCTGCTACGTGGCACAATATGTACTGTGCTTCAGTCTCCTGTACAGACACAGTGCACATACTCAGGACTCAGAAGAATGAGGAAGAAGTATATTCATTTCAAGAGAAGCCTGAGATACATAGGAGGGACCATGTCAAGAAAAGTAGTCATTAAAGGGACACCCTCAAATTGTCAGGTAGAATGAAAAAATAAAACTCTTCTCAAACTTTGATGCTACCACAAACATTGTAAATGGATAAATTATTACCTTCCAGAGAGAACTGAAAACCTAGCAGAAACTTAATATAGTATGAGAAGCAAAGACTGTGCATTTACACATTACAGTTGTCCATGATGGGCCATGGAAGGATGGAAGCTCTAGAAGAAAGCTACAGAGACCTTCAGAACAAGGTGGCAAGTGTCCATTGTGGGGAGGGGGGATTAAATGGAAGCTTTTGAAGATGAAATGAGAGTAAGTTGTTGAACAAGCCTTTGAACACATTTAACCAGTCAGGGCTCATCCAGGAAGCCCAGAGCCTGTTGTTACTGGGAAAACAGGTCACCGCAGTTCAGGCTTATCCTGAACCTTGATCACCCATTTACATCTGTACTCTCTCCCATACATAGTCCCTGGGAAGCTCTGGAGAGGGAGAAATAACTCTCTCTCTCTCTCTCTCTCTCTCTCTCTCTCTCTCTCTGAAGAGAAAGATGTAGTCATAAGTGCACTTGTGTGCCTGAGGACTCCCTCTAGTGTGCATGTAGAAGTCAGAGGACATCTTCAGGTGTCATCTATTTCCCTCCACCTCATTTGCTGAGACTGGATGTCTCAGAACCTGGGAGTCATTGTTTCAACTACACATGGGGCAGTGATGGTCCCCTCTTGGTATTTTAATTACAAGCATGTGCATACATATGAAACTTTTACTTGGGTTTGGAGATATGACCTCTGAACCTCATGAATTCATAACAATCATTTTATTCCATTAGCCATCTCCCAGTTTGCTTCCTGGTGTTAATACATGCTCCATGGGAGATGAGTATAGGAAACCAAGGAAAGGTTTGGCTATCACACAGTGGGGAAAGAACCCTTGGAACCATGGGGAGTCATTGGAAGCTCAAGAGTCCTTATCCCAGAGTAGAAAAATAGCAGTGAATATAATTGTTTAAATTAAGTCTAAGAGCAAATATACGTTAGGGTTGTCTATATGAAATAAACTTTTTTATTCTTCCTTCAGCAAGGGAGCTCAAATAAAGTTTGTACTTAGCTCTCCCTAGATGGCTGTTGTTAAGGACACAAGGAATATGACCAAAGGCTGGAAAGATGCTCCACTGGGATGCCATATTTCCAGGTTCCCCAGTGGTACCTTGTCACCTTTAACAGAGAGGAAATAAACATGCTCCAGGGATGTGTTAAAGACTCCCTTTACCTGAGCCTGTGCAGGATCTCCTCATGCAGGGCTCTCCCTGCCACATTCATCTGGGTAAGTGCTCTGCACCAGAATGCAGAATCAGAAGTTGGTCAGGTTCCTGACAGACTGTGAAATGAGGAGCAGTAAGGATCAGGGAGGTTTTCAACATCTGCAGAAGAGATGCTGAGCTCTGACTGACCTCAGCATAGAATATGTGTACTGATGGACAACAAGTGTGCTTTCTTCTTAGGATATTTCCTGAATCTCCTATAATTATCTTTTAATTTTTAAAATTAAAATTTAAAAATGAATTAATTTTTCATTGGCATAATTGATGTTTTATATTTATATGTTTCTCTGAATTAAATGACTCACTGTATCAAATGTTCCTGCTATAAGGTATATTTTAGTGATTTCAAGGTACATGTTGTTATAAAAAAAATAATGTGACTCCTATATTTTGAGTATTGAAAATGATTTCAGGGTGTTTGGAAGTAAATAATCCTTCCCTGTGTCAATATCATCCACTAGAGGACAATGTCACCTTACTTAGAGGTCCCAATCAGTATTCTCTCCTAGGTCATTTTATTCTGATGCAGTTTCAGAAATTATACAACAATGCTTTTGGTTTGTTGTCTCTGCTCTATACAGTAAGACATGTCCTCAGAGGGGGCCTTGGTGGCTGAAACACTCCATAATGACTATACTGTGAACACTGTGGTAGATTCTTTCTTTCTATCAAAAGAGCCAGCATCCAAGTTCCAAGAGCTTGAGAGGAACAATATTTCTGTCTATTAATCTGTCCCGTAGTCATGGAAAAAGTATCCCCTCTAAATGCCCTGACAGTCAAGTCCTGGATTTTCAAATTGCTTTAAAGAGAATGCAGGCTGTTAGTCAAGACTCACCTTGTCCTGCTCACCTTACCATTCATATTTTGTCAGTCTGCATCTTTTCTTAAACTCATGAGGAACAGAGAGTCATGGGCACCATATTCCTTAATGCTAACACAGAGACTGAGAGGAGAAGGAAGTGATTGCTGTGCAGCAGAACCTGTCTTGGCCATTGCTTCTTCCTGAACTGAAGACAAGGAAAGTCTGCTGCAGGCTGTGGGTCTCCTGGGCTGTCAGCAGAGTCAGAGATGAGGCTTCTCTACAGCCTCCTGCTTCTGGATTTCAAAAGAGCACTGCTTTCCTTTCTTGATGTTTTTAGGTGTAGCAAAAATATTGGTCAACGCTCAACCTGCATGTGTAAACCTGGAGAAGTATCCACACTTACTTCAACTGAAAAGATGACCAAAATTAATATCCAGAGCACTGTTCAGAAGTAGACTTCATTTTCTAGACATTCTACTGGCATTGGCCATGGCCTTCCTGCAGTTCCTGTACCTCATGACCTCTCTGGACACAGAGCTGATATCTGATTTGTGATGTCTTTCCTTCCTTGTAGCAGGAGATCCACAGAACCATTGCATCTGCCTTGAAAACTATAGTCATAGCACCTAAGCTGTGAATTACCTTTTGTTTATTCTTATCTGAGTTTTTACTAAAGGAATGTCAGACCTTTGCAAAACTTAGTCATGAGAGGACGGGGAAAACTAGGATTTTCATGGCTAAGAATTGCTTAGGCAACTAGTTTCTTCAAACAACTCCAGGTAAGTTTTGTGGTACTTGGAAATTGACTTAATAGAGTTACAATTTGTCAAACAATAAAGGAGGCTTTTGCAAAGCCTCAAGCAGTCTGCCTGTTGAGGCTGATTTCCCTGCTGCTTTTGCTAAGCATAACTACATTCTAAAGTGACCCTTCTTTAACAGACCTATACAAAACAGTATACTAGCCATTCCCTGATACAACAGCCATCTCCCTAGCATCTCCCTCATTTTCCAGTTAGCATTGTAAAAACAGAGCACACTGTTAGTTCCCCCTCATTCCAACCCCACTTGCAAAAGAACAAGGGGATACACAGATAAAAATGAGACTTTATTCAAAAATATAAACAAAAAAGATATAAATTGGGAAGAGACACTCATGAACAGAAAAAAATAAATAAAATTTGGACAATTTCTATTCTTTTGAAACAAAGGAGAAAATAGTATAAAAGAGAAAGTATTAGATACACCTTGCAACCATGTCTGTCCATTTTACAGTAAGTCAACGATAGGATAACACTGATGATAACATGAGGAAAGTAACCTTATGAGGGTGACAAATCCAAGTACCTTGTTTGTGAGTGATAGAGTGCACAGGCACCGTTCAGTCCTCACATGACCATACTCTTTACCCATCCTCTCAACACCAGGAGAGGGGCAGGCTGACTCCATGTTGAGGAAGAAACAGATGTGACCTTCTTCCCCTGGATCAGTGCACCTACTGGGCCCCAAGAGCCACAGCCTGAGTGACCTCTGCCAAGTGGTTCCTACTCTCACTCCACTCTCTACTGCCAACTGGATCACAGCTTCCTGTCACTGTCCAAAGCACTTGTCAGATATTTGTGGTCATTTGATGATGTGAAATATGATAAGGCTCCCCCTGACTGTAGTGACCTCAGGATGACACAATGTCCACACTCATGGCACTTTGAACTGTGCAATTCAGGGCAAACTAACTCTCTTATTTTTCAGGGGGCATTCATATAACTGTCTCAAAGTGAGAGGGGCCATTTTTGTCCTGTTCCCTAACTTCCCAAGGCCAAGCTCTGCTAGGCTGACAAGGCTCACCTTGGAGGAAACAGTCCTAAGAATTCCTTTTCTATGGTTTGCTGAGACATCCTAACTAGAATGCATTCCCATAATTAGTCTGTAGTTATTCTATATATTTCTTTACATCATATGTAATTTAAAGACTTTTACAGCACATGCATTTGATATGTGTGTCTGGTTGATAAAAAGTGTGGGACAACACTGGAAGTTAGCAGAATGACTGTAGAAATGTTGTCCATGTCTCCTGGCCAAGTAGTACTTGTAATGACAAAATAGTATGCCACCTTCTTGGTCTCTCTTCTGGATGAAAAAGGTTTCTGTGTCGGTTAACTCCAAAAATAAAGGTTTTCTAGTTCTTCTACAGCCTAGTCTACTAAGGTTGTGGATTTATGAAACTGTTCCCATTTTCCTAAATCAGGGTTTGCAATTGCAGCTTGCAAAGTGGCATGAAAATAATAGAGTTACAGCCTGGTTACCAGTAGGGAAAAGTACTATTTGCTGAGTTTGCAACAAGCTGTGTGTAAGGGTTGACTATTTCTCCTCTTTTTATGCATATATGTAAGTATTATCCATGCATATATGTATTCTACATAAAATATGTGTTTTCCATGCCTATATTTATTTAACTAAATATATACCTGGTACCTGTGGATCTGAGAATCAGTTTTAGGTTTCTTTAGAACTAGTGTTACAGATTGTTTCAGGATGCTAGGTTGATGCAGGGAATGTAAACTTGGTAAAAAGTAGCAGTTGCTCTTTACCATGAAGCTATCTCTCCAGATATTATATTACTTCCAATGCTTAAACTTTCTATCTTCCTTACCTACAATTTCCTTTTGTTTTGTTTATTTATTTTGGGGGGGAGGAAGAAGAAGAGGCTTGCCTGATACACCACACCTCTTGGAGTCCTCAAAGTTAGTTCTTCCATTCGAGAATGTAAATTCCAGTACCAATCTTGCATCATCATGATTGACAGCCAGTCCATCAGTACTCTGAGCATACACACAGGCCCCCTGCTCTGAGCATACAGATGGTACTACATATTCAGGAGCTTGGAAACTTTTGCTTCCTTTTCATATTTTATAAGTTCCATGGTCTAAACAAGATAAAATTTTCATACACCCTTGAATTTCAAATAATAACTACTGTATAACTAGAAATATTTTATATTATTACATAATTAGGAGTACTTGAATTAAAGTAGATGTTGCACCACATGAGAAGGAAGCTTCTTGAAGATTGTTCATCAAATCTTCTGGTATACATCTGGGACATAAGCCTAGTGAGTCTGACAGATATTAGTGTTTCCTCAAGAAAGTACAGAATTCTAGATGCCTGTACAGCCCATCTTTTAGAATGTGCTTGATAATTTTTCTTTCATTAAAATAATACATTTGGAATGGCTCTGGATCTATTGTAATTATAATTATATTTATATTCACTTATCTCCACATGTCAGAAAAGAAAACCTCAGGCCATGTCCCTGGCAGTGTCTGACAAGTGAACACTTCTCACAGGGACTTTTGTTAATCTGTTACATGAAGACATATCTCAGAATCAGGTACAAAGTGATATTCACAGAAAAGTCCTAAACTGCTACCAGAATGCTCTGGAAAGGAACTGTACAGACATTCTACTGCTTTTATATTTAATCTTCTCTCTTTCTGGCAGGGCAGAACTGATCAATTGTTTTCAAGCCTGCATTAAGTTTCCCAAGACATAAATATAAGGAACCTCATGAGAATAAAGCCAGCAGCAGACACTTCCACAGCTTACACTGTGGGGAAAACACCGCAACACTTGGTCTGTAGACTTTATCTTCTTTTGCACCTAGGGTTTCTCTTACACAGGCACTTGACTGTCCTTATGTTCTAGAGGAGGTAACCTCACCTCAGACTCAGGGAGAATATGACACTCAGAGGAAATGGCAGACTGTGGGTAGAATATGAAGAGGTCCTGATTCAGAGTTCCCACTTATCAATGCTCCCTACAGAACCACAGGAAGAGCACTAGGTGTGTAGAAAATGAGCAGAACAAAAAGAGACTTAAATAAAATGACTGGCCTGATTGAACCAAGGACACTGCTGCATTCCTGGGGTCATTGTTTTCTTACAATTTAAAATGAGATCTGTAAAAACTGTTGTGTACCTGACAATTAAGATGATGCTGATAAAACACAAGTTGTTTTGCCTCAGAAAACCTCAAATATGAAGTAATAGAAAAATTGGTATTTCTATTAAATGGCATTTTTAATGGGAAGAAATTCTTTTATTCTGATTTGGCAGCCGTAAGTGCTGGATTGAAACAGACAGTAGGAGTGTCTTCTGGAGACTTTGGGGTGGAGGTTATATTAAGTGGAACAAGACTGAACTGAAGGGCATCCACATGTTTTCCTGGGGTAGTCACACTGTCACTGACTGAAGCTGATGAGCAAGGCTGGATTTGTGATACAGAATCTTCTTGCTGTTCTGTCTGCACAGTTCCTACCTGCCTCCTTCAACCATAAAATGAATAAAGTCAATAACCTGTCAAGTAACACTAAGGTAAGAATCACCATTTATTCTGAAGCTGGAATTGGGATCACAGGCAACAGCTTCCTCCTTCTCTTCCACATCCTCAGGCTCATTCGTGGTCAGAGGCCCAGACTCACTGACTTGCCCATTGGTCTCTTGGCCCTAATCCACATACTGATGCTGCTAGTCATGAGTTTATTAGCTACAGACATTTTTATGACTTGGGGGAGATGGGAAGATACCATATGCAAATTTACTATTGCCTTGTACTGGAATTTTAGGAACCTCTCTCTGTGTGCATCTAGCCTGCTCAGTGTCCTCCAGGCCATTACTCTCAGTTCTAGAAGTTCCTGTGTAGCAAAGTTCAAACGTAAATCTTCACATTACATGCTAGGCTGCTTTCTTTTCCTCAGTGTCTTCTATATGTCCCTTGACAATCACCTTTTGTCATCTGTGACTGTGACCTCTAATTGGACCTCATCTAGTCTTATATACATCACTGAATCATGCGTTGTTCTACCCCTGAATGACTCTGTCCAGCACATATTTCATTTTCTGTTGACCTTCAGGGATGTCATCTTTGTAGGTCTCATGGCCTTCTCCAGTGTGTACATGGTGATATTCTTATGCAAACATAGGAAGAATTCTCACTTTCTCTACAACACCAGCCTTTCCCACAAACGATCTGCAGAACAAAGAGCTACACAGACCATTCTGTGCCTCATGAGTTTCTTTGTTGTGATGTACACCTTGGATAGCAGTATTGCCTTCTTAACAAGAATAAATGATGATCCCCTAATGTATTTAATTTCATTTCTCATAAACCCTGGCTATGCCACAGTCAGTCCTTTTTTGGTACTCATTAATGAAAAACATATATTTAACATTTTTATACCTAAGTCTTGGAAGGCAATAAATGTGTGATTGTTCAAGATTGATAGGTTTCCTTAATATGAGCTGGTGTACTGCCAACAGAGCTAAACATTGTAGTGTAGCTCATATAAGCTTCTTTTAAAATAAAAATGTAGTCATTTTTGTGGAGTACATTCAATATAATAGTCTAAAATATCTCAGAGTTGACCACAGAGCTGAGCCATGATGGCCAGTTAGATCAAGCTGAGAACACAGAGATTGGCAGTTGGAGGATTCATTTAATCCGGTAGGTGGAAGATTCAAAGACAGAGGCCAGAGGATTCTAATCTGCTATATAAGGCAAAAGAGTTAACTGGATGAGAAGTGACCGTGCTTTATCTCTCTGATATTTCAGCTTTCTTATCAATATCTGGATACAGCTTTTTATTAATTCATAGAATATATGGTACCTAATATGTAAGTAAGTTGAGATTTCATAAAAATTTGAGTTAGTTTAAGACAGAGAGAGAGTTTCTTCAACATTAAAAAATGGAAAAAGTATTATGATAGGAGGTACTTGGTCTCTGTATAATAATACTTTAAATGGTATAAAGATGGAAATATTTAAAAAAGATAATTAATGGAGATTAAATTAATGTATCTATCATAAATATTATTTGTATGATCATTTTTGTTTTAGTCTTATAATATTAGTTTCTGTGAGTGCCAAGTTACCAGATGAGCATCAAGTTGGTTGGTATAAATGACAAGATACATGTATTAGAAAATTTTAATAAAATAGATCACAAAGGTATTCAGACTCAGACAGAGAAATTTTAATTTGAATGAGTTTCAAGTGGCCTTATATGGTTACAGAGAATCATCCTAAATCTTTTAAACAGCCAACCTTAATATATCCAGTAACCTTGGAGAAAGTGTCAAATGATAGAAACCATGCAGATGCTGAATGAACTCCTGTGCAAATCTTAGATTTAAGGATATTTAAGGAAGCAATAGTCTCTTATGATATGCATTCAGCATTTGTAAAAGAAATGTTAAATTCTTGGTCACCCTATAATAGTATCATCCCTAAAGATTGGTTAGATATAGTTACTGCTGTCTTGGGGGCTAGGCCTCTATTATATTTAAGGATGTGGTGGAAAGATAAGGCTAAGACCATTGAAGAATACAGTAGAAATACAGCAAGAGGTATTGAAATCTCCCAAGACCAACTTCTTATGGAAAGAGTTTATGCTAATGTAGTGAAGCAACCTTTATATGATAAAAAAAAAACACCCCGAATTCATGCAGAATGGCAGCCTTGAATGATGAGGATAAAATTGAATCATTTACAAAAATGATTTGAGGGCCAAAAAAAAAAAAATCTTTACAGAATACTTACAAAGATTGAGTGCAATGGTAAATAGAATGGTGCCAGATTTAGATTCTAGGTGAATAATAATTAAATCTCAGGCTTTTGAAAATGCAGACTCACAATTCAAAAGGACAATTGGGCCTTAAAGTAAGGATAGCACCACTGGATGATGGGATTTGCAATAAAATTATTATGGAATCTTATAACATTGATTATAATTGGGTACAAGAGGTTATTTCTTCAAATTAACGGAGAAATCAAAATATAAAATGTTACAACTATGAAAGCCAAAGTCCCATAAAAAGAGATTGTAAGCAAGGTATTTCCAGAAATCGTCTTTCTTAGAAAGAACCCACTCAACTATGTGTTCAAAAATATCACTCTCTTAAATTCCACTAAGGTGTACTGCCAGTAGAGCTACACCATTGTGGCATAGCTCATATAAACTTCCTTTCATATTAAAATATAGTTATTCTTTTAAAATTTTATTCATTTTTATAAATATTTAACATTTATTTGTTTCATGTATATGATGCTGTAGCTTCATGTATGCGTACATACCAGAAAAGGGCACCAAATCTCATTAGGGATAGCAATGAACCACTATGTAGTTTCTGGGATTTGTAATCATGATCTCTGAAAAAGCTGCCAATGCTCTGAATTGCTGAGCCATCTCTCCAGCTGTTAAATGGGATTGCTGTTTTCCCATTTATTTTGATATGTTTGGATGGCAGACATAAAGAAAAGCCACATATAAGATATATAAGTGTTTTATATTCTCCAGGGTGTCTTCAAAAGAAACATGGAACATGTTTCTTATATGTCATGATCTGGATTACTCAAACTACTTAAAAATCTGACAGATGTAATAGGTTTTAGTCATTCAACTTCCTTAGCTATCTCTGTTTTGCCAAAATAGGAAAGCAAAAACTTATTATCATATAACCAAAAATACACACACAGAAAACAGAGACTGTGTCTGATTGTCAAACAGATAGATAGAGAAACACACAGAGAAAGAGACTGAATCTGAAATTATATATGTATATAGAGAGAGATGGAGGGAGAAAGGAAGGAAGGGAAAGAATTTATATAAAAACTGTCCTGAAAAAGATAAACAAATAGAAGCTTCACTATACTGGACTGTTATTCAGCATTTAAAAAGAAGATTCTGTACATGGAAGTACACAGATGACCATGAGGCCACCATGATAACTGAACAGAGTCCTGTAGAATGGATTCTTGTGGACTTTAGGAAAACATAAGGCAGGCCTCAGCGGGATTCCAGGAACCCATGATACAAAAACAACAAAAACATCTTGTTGGCAAAAACAACTTTGGAGGAAAAACAAAAGGACAAATACAGTTCAGGACCACACTGAGTAGTCAACATGTCCTCCCTTTTCATTTTTTAAAAAAATTCAGATAGCCCCTGTCTTAGGTCACCTGTAACCATTCCATCAGACTTACTCGTCATAAGCAGATGTCCAGACTCCCTGTCTTAGGTTGTCTGTGGACCATAGGAGTTGCCCATCGCTGGGTACTACCTGTCCAGCATTTGTAGCCAAACCTGAGCAGAATCAGGAGGCACCATAGTCAAGAGGACCTTCTTGGTAATCTGCTGGTTACGAGTAAACTGGCGCTGCCATCGAATAAACAGATAAGAGCCAATTCCCAATCCTCTGGCACAAATTACAAAGAGGGAAATAGATCCTGCCCATCTAGTAACCCACCCAGCGGCCTGTGACATCAATGTCCACCAAGACTGCTCATATGAAGGGGTCACCCAAATCTCATTAATTTTTATAATAGCCAAGGTCCATTTAAGTATTCATTCAGGTCTCTCACTCGCAGGGAGACATTAGGAACAACATATGATGTAACACAAACTTCAGAGAAGCCATAGGCACACAACATGTGCTGGCGTACCCATAGTATATCAATTTGTTCTTGTAGCAAAGCAGTCTGCTGGTTAAGAGTCAAAACACCAAAGTGTAATTGTCCATTCAAGGTTTGCTGAATGTCAAAAACAGCCGTTGTCTACTCTGACAAGGTGTTAATCACTGTGGCTTGCTGGACTGTCTGAGAAAGAGCGACTCCGGCTGCAGTGGCTGCGATGGCAGATGCCGCAATGGCAGCCACAAAGGCTGCAGTAATGCCAAAATCTCTCTTTGTCCAGCACAGCTACAAGAGGAAGCTTCCTGCTTTATTTTCCAAAGGCATCATGGCAAATACAGGGATTCGCACCACCACCTCATGGATCGTATTAGACCCCCAACACTTACTCAGGCTGCAATTCAAAACTGAACAGCTTAATACTCCCCACTTTTCCCGGTACCATTCTAGAGCACAAAGAAAAATGGTGATAACAAGCATGGCATGGATGCAATAATAAAATTATATCTTCAAAAACCCCAGAATCATTCCAGGTAGCTGTACCATTAAAGGCTAAATCTTGAGTAACTAGCAAAGGCACTGTATCCAAGCAAACTCTAGGCCCGAATAAATATAATCCATCAAATGTCTGGCCTATACTGGCCTGCGAGGGATTTCTATAATAATAAGGATCACTACCAGGAATCCGAGGGCGGGTCCCAAAAAACCAAAGGGTGCTTCTAACTGTGTCATTTTTCAGGGAAACATTAAAGACACGTGGTATATTGGAGGTACAATTCCTCCAGGAAAGGGCTGCCCCCAAGGAAGTCCCCTTGCTGGGCCCCCAGCATCTGTTTGTAGGCCAAAGTACCAAATAGGGTGGTGCAAACTTAGGAGTATCAGAATCAAGGGGTACCACATATGGGTCAAACCTATAACCCTAGTGGCAGAGGAATTTCCTACAAAGCTTGCCATGGATGCATTGCTCAACACCAAAGAATCCAAAAAACTTCCTCGCAAATTCTAAGTGGTATCACTCATAAAATTCATACCAGCAGTAGCGTTCCTCTCAAAACAAGGTATTGGCAATAAGACTGGGGGATTCTTTACCAAACTCCAAAAGGGTTCAGCTGTCATCTTGAGAGGCAGGATGCAACACATCAGGATCCCCAGAAGCGTCATGCTTGGACTCCTCCACTAGACACACACACCGCTCTGGGACCCAAATTGACTTTTCAGCATCTGTAGGATAAACACACACCACCCCCTTCTCTCTGGCCAACAAGGGTGCAGGTGGTTGCCAGGTATTAGTAGACAAGTCCTTTCATTGGACCAAAGCATCAGAAACTGCAGGGTGACCAAAATGTCTTTGGGCTGTGGTCAGACCCTGGCCATCAACAAGCAGAAAATTTATAATAAAAAGTGTAGTGGACAGTAACACCTGGGGTCCATGAACTTCACCATATATCTTGCTCTCTTTTGTTTTATGCAAATAATGTTTCAAATGCTGGTGAGCCGGTTCCACAATAGCTTGACTCTGAGGGTTATAAGGAATTCCAGTTTTATGAATTATATTCCATTGATCACAAAACTTTATGAAGTTGACACTACAATAAGCAGGGCCACTATCAGTTTTAATTTGTTTGGGAACTCCCCTATGGGAAAAGGCTAAAATTAAATGTTTTCTAACATCTTGAGCATCAATGTCTTTGCAGACCTTAAGCATTTCTTTCAGGCTCTTATGTTTGTGGCCTCTAAGAGCCTCATTACAGTATTTATTAGCATTTTCAAAAGCCAGTTGCTTAATCACCGTTATGGCCTACTCAGGGTCCCCAAATATCCTCCCCGCCATCTGTAAAAGCCAGGATACAAAGTCAGCATAAGGCTCAAAGGGACCTTGCACTACTTTAGAAATTTGTTCCCCCGCCGCTACATTGAGCAACACCTTCCAGGCTTTAACTGCAGCAGCAGCTATTTCAGCATAAGTTCCAGGATCATAGACAATTTGTTGCTGGAGGTCTGCATATTGACCAATTCCAGTGAGCATATCATAATTTCTTTATGGCTGGCCAGCTTGAGCATTTAAACGAGCTAACTCTAAGCACTGTTCATGATTCTCACTTTTCCACAGCAAATAGTCTCCTCCAGACAAAACTGCTCGGCAAAGTTTCTGCCAGTCACTAGGTGTGAAATTACTAGTAGTGTAAGATTCAAAAAGAGAAAAATTGAATGGGGCCTGTGCTCCATAGCAGCTCACTGCCTCCTTTAGCTGCTTCATTTCTTTAAAGGTTAATGGAACATGTTGCCAAATTAACTATCTGGCCTGATCCTGGGTCTCAATTACTGGATATACCTCCACCCAAACCACTCCTAGCCCCCATCAGGGACCCTCATTCAACTCACCCTTAAATTCTGCCCAGTGGGGGTTAGTGCCTGGGGGACGGGAAAGCACAGGTGCAGAAAGTAACAGCTGCTTTTGCTTTAGAACTCTTTAAGTGATTCCTCAGTTCCTCTATTTCTTGCTCCAGCTGCAATTCTTCCTCAAATAACTCGGCTTCAGAGCTACTACTTTCCCCTTTCTCTACCTTTAAGTCCTTACTCCCTTTCCCTTTGTGGGAAAGTCATCCTTTAAAGACGCATTTGTTTCTGCCTCCTGCACATTAGCAAAAGTCTGCTCACACTCCTCAAGATGTTCTCTTACTTTCACTTTGTCTGTGAGCAAGGCATTTTTTACCAATCTCCAAAGTGAAAATATGGCAATAGGAAAACCATCAGCTCCCAGCTTCTGGAGCTTTTTCTGTAGATCTCTCTTTATTTGCTCCCAATCTGGTATGTTTAACCCTTCCCCTGTTAGAAACCAGGGACTTGCTTCAGCTATAGTATTTACAAATGCGAGTGCAGTGTGAGACTTAATTCCTGTTCCTTGTTTAGGCAACAGCTCTTTTAACTCAGTGGCCAACTGACCCTTGGCTGTGGAGGTTCCCATGGTACATACCTTTCACCCTTTTCCTCAATTCTCCACCCCCTCTTTTCTCGGGGGTGAGCCCCATTTGCTTACCCTAGTTCCAAGATATCAATGGGACCTCCACTTGCTGCATCCTGCACAACCTGGGACCGAGACTATGGCACGGGGTGCCAAGGTTGATAAATCAGCACTGAAGACACCGATGTTTGTCCCTCTGGAGGGGTCTCTCTCTATTTCTTACCCAGTCACAGTATATATACCCTCCTCACTCCCGGGTTCAAGGAAATGGCCATTCTGTTCTTATCAATGGTCCAGACAAATGTTCTCCAAACAGGAAAACATAAGGCAGGCCTCAGCAGGATTCCAGGAACCCATGATACAAAAACAACAAAAACATCTTGTTGGCAAAAACAACTTTGGAGGAAAAACAAAAGGGCAAATATAGTTCAGGGCCACACTCAGTAGCCAACAGTCTGTTGTTATATCCCCCTTTTCATTTCTGATTTTGTAGAGTTTGGTACTCTTTCTCTGCTTTTTGGTTAGTTTGGATAAGGGCTAATCTATCTTGTTGACTTTCTGAAAGAACCAACTCTTTGATTCATTGATTTATTGTATTGTTGTTTTTGTTTCAATTTTATTGATTTCAGCTCTAAGTTTGATTATATCCTGCCATCTACTCCTTCTAGGTGAGTTTGCTTGTAATTGGTAAAAGGCTTTTGGCTGTGCTGTTAGTTCTCTAGTTTGGAATTTCTCCATGTTTTCATATAAGGATCTAATGCTATGAATTTTCCTCTTAAGACTGCTTTCATTGTGTCCCACAAGTGTGGGGCAGTTGTGGATTCATTTTCATTAAATTGTAGGAAGACTGATAATTTTCTTAATTTCTTCCTTGACCCAGAGTTGGATCAGCTGAGTGAAGTTTAGTTTCGATGAGTTGGTAGGCCTTCTCAGATTTTTGATATTGTTGAACTCTAACTTTAGGCCCTGGTGCTCCAATATGATACAAGAGATGATTTCCATTCTTTGGATCTATTGATATTTGCCTTAAGACCAATTATGTGGTCAATTTTAGAGAAAGTTCCATGAGGAGCTGAGAAATATGTACAAAGAAATATGTATTCCTTTGCATTTGGGTGGAAGCTTCTGTAAATATCTATTAAATCCATTTGCATTATAACCTCTGTTAGACTCCTTAATTCCTGTTGAGTCTGTCTGGTTGACCTATTCATTGGGGAAAGTGGGATATTCAAGTCTTCTACTATTAGAGTGTGAGAATTGATATGGGATTGGAGCTTTAGCAGTGTTTCTTTACATATCTAGATGCCCTTACATTAGGGACATACATAGTCCCTGGGAAGCTCTAGAGATGGAGAACGAACTCTCTCTCTCTCTCTCTCTCTCTGTCTGTCTGTCTGTCTCTCTCTCTCTCTCTCTCTCTCTCCCTCTCTCTCTCTCTCTCTCTCTCTCTCTCTCTCTCTCTCTCTCTCTGAAGAGAAAGATGTAGTCATAAGTGCACTTGTGTGCCTGAAGACTCCCTCTAGTGTGCATGTAGAAGTCAGAGGACATCTTCAGGTGTCATCTATTTCCCTCCACCTCATTTGCTGAGACTGGATGTCTCAGAACCTGGGAGTCATTGTTTCAACTACACATAGGGCAGTGACATTCCCCTCTTGATATTTTAATTACTAGCATGTACATACATACTCGACCTTTTCTTGGGTTTGGAGATATGACCTCTGAACCTCATGAATTCATAACAATCATTTTATTCCATTAGCCATCTCCCAGCTTGCTTCCTGATGTTAATACATGCTCCATGGGAGATGAGTATAGGAAACCAAGGAAAAGTTTGGCTATCACACAGTGGGGAAAGAACCCTTGGAACCATAGAGAGTCATTGGAAGCTCAAGAGTCCTTATCCCAGAGTAGAAAAATCACAGTGAATATAATTGTTTTGAATTAAGTCTAAGAGTAAAATAAAAAAAGTTAGGGTTGTCTATATGACATAAACTTTTTTATCCTTCCCCCAGGAAGGGAGCTCAGATAAAGTTTTTACTTTGTTCTCCCTAGATGGCTGTTGTTCAGGACACAAGGAATAAGACCAAAGGCTGGAAAGATGCTCCACTGGGATGCCATGTTTCCAGGTTCCCCAGTGATACCTTGTCACCTCTAACAGAGAGGAAATAAACATGCTCCAGGGATGTGTTAAAGACTCCCTTTACCTGAGCCTGTGCAGGATCTCCTCATGCAGGGTTCTCCCTGACACATTCATCTGGGTAAGTGCTCTGCACCAGAGTGCAAACTCAGAAGGTTGTCAGGTTCCTGACAGACTGTGAAATGAGGAGTAGTGAGGATCAGGGAGGATTTCAGCATCTGCAGAAGAGATGCTGAGCTCTGACTGACCTCAGCATAGAATATGTGTACTGATGGACAACAAGTGTGCTTTCTTCTTAGGATATTTCCTGAATCTCCTATAATTATCTTTTAATTTTTAAAATTAAAATTTAAAAATGAATTAATTTTTCATTGGCATAATTGATGTTTTATATTTATATGTTTCTCTGAATTAAATGACTCACTGTATCAAATGTTCCTGCTATAAGGTATATTCTAGTGATTTCAAGGTACGTGTTGTTATAGAAAAAATTATACTGTGACTCCTATATTTGGAGTATTTAAAATGATTCCAGGGTGTTTGGAAGTACATAATCCTTCCTTGGCTCAATATCATCCACTAGAGGACAAAGTTAATTTACTTAGAGGCCCCAACAAGTATTCACTCCTAAGTCATTTTATTCTGATGCAGTTTCAGAAATTACACAACAATGTTTTTGGTTTGTTGTTTCTGCGCTATACAGTAAGACATGTCCTCAGAGGGGGCCTTGGTGGCTGAAACACTCCATAATGACTGTACTGTGAACACTGTAGTAGATTCTTTCTTTCTGTCTAAAGAGCCAGCATCCAAGTTCCACCAGCTTGAGAGGAATATTTGTGTTCATTAATCTGTACCCTAATCAGGGAAAAAGTATCCCTTCCAAATGCCCTCACAGTGAAGTCCTGGAGTTTCAATTTTCTTTGAAGAGAATGAAGGATGTTAGTCAAGACTCACCTTGTCCTGCTCACCTTACCATTCATATTTTGTTAGTCTACATCTTTTCATAAACTCATGAGGAACAGAGAGTCATGAGTACCATCTTCCTTACTGCTAACACAGAGACTGAGAGGAGAACGGAGAGACAGCTGTGCAGCAGAGAGCCTGTCTTGGCCATTGCTTCTTCCTGAACTGAAGACAAGGAAAGTCTGCTGTAGGCTGTGGGTCTCCTGGGCTGACAGCAGTGTCAAAGATGAGGCTTCTCTACAGCCTCCTGCTTCTGGATTTCAAAAGAGCACTACTTTCCCTTCCTGATGCTTTTAGGGGTAGCAAAAATATTGGTCAACATCCAACCTGCATGTCTAAACCTGGAGAAGTACCCACACTTATTTCAACTGAAAAGATGACCAGGATTAATATCCAGAGCACTGTTCAGAAGTAGACTTCATTTTCTAGACATTCTACTGGCATTGGCCATGGCCTTCCTGCAGTTCCTGTACCTCATGACCTCTCTGGACACAGAGCTAACATCTCCTTTCTGATGTCTTTCCCTCCTTGTAGCAGGAGATTCCACAGAGCCTTTTCATCTGCCTTGAAACCTATAGTCATAGCACCTAAGCTGTGAATTACCTTTTGTTTATTCTTATCTGAGTTTTTACTAAAGGAATGTCAGACCTTCCAAAACTTAAGTCTTGAGAGGACGGGGAAAACTAGGATTTTGAGGACCTGGAAAACTAGGATTTTCATGGCTGAGAATTGATTAGGCAACAACGTTTCTTCAAACAACTCCAGGTAAGTGTTGTGGTACTTGGAAACTGACTTAATAGAGTTATGATTTGTCAAACAATAAAGGAGGCTTTTGCAAAGCCTCAAGCAGTCTGCCTGTTGAGGCTGATTTCCCTGCTGCTTTTGCAAAGCATAACTACATTCTAAAGTGACCCTTCTTTAACAGAAACATACAAAACTGTACACTGGCAATTCCCTGATACACCAGTCATCTCCCTAGCATCTCCCTCATTTTCCAGTTAGCATTGTAAAAACAGAGCACACTGTTAGTTCCCCCTCATTCCAACCCGACTTGCAAAAGAACGAGGAGATACACAGATAAAAATGAGACTTTATTCAAAAATATAAATAAAAAAGATATAAATTGGAAAGAGACACTCATAAACAGAAAAAAATAAATAAAATTGGATCAATTTCTATTCTTTTGAAACAAAGGAGAAAATAGTATAAAAGAGAAAGTATTAGATACACCTTGCAACCATGTCTGTCCATTTTACAGTAAGTCAACGATAGGATAACACTGATGATAACATGAGGAAAGTAACCTTATGAGGGTGACAAATCCAAGTACCTTGTTTGTGAGTGATAGAGTGCACAGGCACCGTTCAGTCCTCACATGACCATACTCTTTACCCATCCTCTCAACACCAGGAGAGGGGCAGGCTGACTCCATGTTGAGGGAGAAACAGATGTGACCTTCTTACCCTGGATCAGTGCACCTACTGGGCCCCAAGAGCCACATCCTGAGTGACCTCTGCCAAGTGGTTCCTACTCTCACTCCACTCTCTACTGCCAACTGGATCACAGCTTCCTGTCACTGTCCAAAGCACTTGTCAGATATTTGTGGTCATTTGGTTATGATAAGGCTCCCCCTGACTGTAGTGACCCCAGGATGACACAATGTCCACAGTCATGGCACTTTGAACTCTGCAATTCAGGGCAAACTCTCTTATTTTTTAGGGGGCATTCATATAACTGTCTCAAACTGAGATGGGCCATTTCTGTCCTGTTCCCTGACTTCCCAAGGCCAAGCTCTGCTAGGCTGCCAAGGCTCACCTTGGAGGAAACAGTCCTAAGGATTCCTTTTCTATGGTTTGCTGAGACATCGTAACCAGAATGCATTCCCATGATTAGTCTGAAGTTATTCTGTATATTTCTTTACATCATATGTAATTTAAAGACTTTTACAGCACATGCATTTGATATGTGTGTCTGGTTGATAAAAAGTGTGGGACAACACTGGAAGTTAGCAGAATGACTGTAGAAATGTCCATGTCTCCTGGCTAAGTGGTACTTGTAATTACAAAATAGAATGCCACCTTCTTGGTCTGTCTACTGGATGAGAAAGGTTTCTGTGTTGGTTAACTCCAAAAATAAAGGTTTTCTAGTTCTTCTACAGCCTAGTCTACTAAGGTTGTGGATTTATGAAACTGTTCCCATTTTCCTAAATCAGGGTTTGCAGCTGCAGCTTGCAAAGTGGCATGAAAATAACAGAGTCACAGCCTGGTTACCAGTAGGGAAAAGTACTATTTGCTGAGTTTGCAACAAGCTGTGTGTAAGGGTTGACTATTTCTCCTCTTTTTTATGCATATATGTATGTATTATCCATGCAAGTATGTATTCTACATAAAATATGTATTTTCCATGCCTATATTTATTTAACTATATACATACCTGGTACCTGTGGACCTGAGAATCAGTTTTAGGTTTCTTTAGAACTAGTGTTACAGATTGTTTCAGGATACTAGGTTGATGCAGGGAATGTAAACTTGGTAAAAAGTAGCAGTTGCTCTTTACTATGGAGCTGTCTCTCCAGATATTATATTACTTCCAATGCTTAAACTTTCTATCTTCCTTACCTACAATTTCCTTTTGTTTTGTTTATTTATTTTATGGGGGAGAAAGAACAAGAGGCCTGCCTGATACACCACACCTCTTGGAGTCCTCAAAGTTAGTTCTTCCATTCGAGAATGTAAATTCCAGTACCAATCTTGCATCATCATGATTGACAGCCAGTCCATCAGTACTCTGAGCATACACACAGGCCCCTGCTCTGAGCACAGAGTTGGTGCTACATATTCAGGAACTTGGACACTTCTGCTTTCCCTTCATATTTTACAAGTTCCATACTGTAAACAAGATAAAATTATCATACACCCTTGAATTTCAAAGAATAACTACTGTATAAGTAGAAATATTTTATATTATTACATAATTAGGAGTACTTGAATTAAAGTAGATGTTGCACCACATGAGAAGGAAGCTTCTTGAAGATTGTTCATCAAAACTTCTGGTATACATAGGAGGCATGAGCCTAGTGAGTCTGACAGATATCACTGTTTCCTCAAGAAGGTACAGAATTCTAGATGCCTGTACAGCCCATCTTTTAGAATGTGCTTGATAATTTTCTTTCATTAAAATAATACATTTGGAATGGCTCTGGATCTATTGTAATTATAATTATATTTCTATTCACTTATCTCCACATGTCAGAAGAGAAAAACCTCAGACTATGTGCCTGCCATTATCTGACAAGTGAACACTTCTCACAGGGGCTTTTGTTAATCTGTTACATGAAGACATATCTCAGAATCAGGTACAAAGTGATATTCACAGAAAAGTCCTAAACTGCTACCAGAATGCTCTGGAAAGGCACTGCACAGACATTCTACTGCTTTTATATTTAATCTTCTCTCTTTCTGGCAGGGCAGAACTGATCAATTGTTTTAAAACCAGCATTAAGTCTCCCAAGTCACAAATATAAGGAACCTCATGAGAATAAAGCCAGCAGCAGATACTTCCACAGCTTACACTGTGGGGAAAACACCGCAACACTTGGTCTGTAGACTTTATCTTCTTTTGCACCTAGGGTTTTCCTTACACAGGCACTCGACTGTCCTTATGTTCTAGAGGAGGTAATCTCACCTCAGACTCAGGGAGAATATGACACTCAGAGGAAATGGCAGATTGTGGGTAGAATATGAAGAAGTCCTGATTCAGAGTTCCCACTTATCAATGCTCCCTGCAGAACCACAGAAGAGCACTAGGTCTGTAGAAAATGAGCAGAACAAAGAGAGATTGAAATAAAATGACTGGCCTGATTGAACCAAGGGCACTGCTGCATTCCTGGGGTCATTGTTTTCTTACAATCAAAAATGAGCTCTGTAAAAACTGTTGTGTACCTGACAATCAAGATGATGCTGATAAAACACAAGTTTTTTTGCCTCAGAAAACCTCAAATATGAAGTAATAAAAAAATTGATATTTCTATTAAATGGCATTTTTAATGTGAAGGAATTCTTTTATTCTGCTGCTGCAGGCATAAGTGCTAGAATGAAACAGACAGTAGGAGTGGCTTCTGGAGACTTTGGGGTGGAGGTTATATTAAGTGGAACAAGACTGAACTGAAGGGCATCCACATGTTTTCCTGGGGTAGTCACACTGTCACTGACTGAAGCTGATGAGCAAGGCTGGATTTGTGATACAGAATCTTCTTGCTGTTCTGTCTGCACAGTTCCTACCTGCCTCCTTCAACCATAAAATGAATAAAGTCAATAACCTGTCAAGTAACACTAAGGTAAGAATCACCATTTATTCTGAAGCTGGAATTGGGATTACAGGCAACAGCTTCCTTCTTCTCTTCCACATCCTCCGGCTCATTCGTGGGCAAAGGCCCAGACTCATTGACCTGCCCATTGGTCTCTTGGCCCTAATCCACATACTGATGCTGCTAGTCATGAGTTTATTAGCTACAGACATTTTTATGCCTTGGAAAATATGGAATGATATGACATGCAGATTTATTATAATCTTGTACAGGTATTTTAGGAGCCTCTCTCTATGTGCCTCTAGCCTACTCAGCATCCTCCAGGCCATCATCCTCAGTTCCAGAAGCTCCTTTCTAGCAAAGTTCAAACATAAACCTGCACACTACATGATAGGCTGCCTTCTTTTCCTCAGTGTCTTCTATGTGTCCTTTAACAGTCTCCTCATATCATCTGTGACTGCGACCTCTAATTGGACCTCATCTAGTCTTATATACCTCACTGAATCATGCTTTCTTCTACCCCTGAATGACTCTGTCCAGCATACAGTTCATTTACTCTTGATGTTCAGTGATGTGATCTTTGTAGGTCTCATGGCCCTTTCCAGTATGTACATGGTGACATTTTTATGCAAACATAAGAAGCATTCCCAGTTTTTCCACAACAGCAGCCTTTCCCACAAATCATGTGCAGTACAAAGAGCTACACAAACCATTCTGTGCCTCATGAGTTTCTTTGTTGTGATGTACACCTTGGATAGCAGTATTGCCTACTTAGTAAGAATAAATGATGATCCCCTAATGTATATTATTTCATTTCTAATAAACCCTGGCTATGCCACAGTCAGTCCTTTTTTGGTACTCATTAATGAGAAACGTATATTTAACATTTTCATACCTAAGTATGGGAAGGCAGTAAATGTGTGATTGTTCAAGTTTGATAGGTTTCCTTAATATGAGCTGGTGTACTGCCAACAGAGCTAAACATTGTAGTGTAGCTCATATAAGCTTCTTTTAAAATAAAAATGTAGTCATTTTTGTGGTGTATATTCAATATAATAGTCTAAAATATCTCAGAGTTGACCACAGAGATAAGCCATGATGGCCAGTTAGATCATGCAGAGGACAGAGAGATTGGCAGTTGGAGGATTCATTTAATCCGGTAGCTGGAAGATTCAAACATAGAGGCCAGAGGATTCTAATCTGCTATATAAGACAGAAGAGTTAACTGGATGAGAAGTGACTTAATTCATTTCTCTAATATTTCAGCTTTCTTATCAATATCTGGATACAGCTTTTTATTAATTCATAGAATATATGGTACCTAATATGTAAGTAAGTTGAGATTTCATAAAAATTTGAGTTAGTTTAATACAGAAAGTTTATTCAACATTAAAAAATGGAAAAAGGGGCTGGAGAGATGGCTCAGCTGTTAAGAGCGCAGTCTGCTCTTCCGGAGGACCCGGGTTTGATTCCCAGCACCCACATGGCAGCTAACAACTGTCTGTAGTTCCAGTTCCAGGCAAATATCAAGGCAAATAAATAAATAAATAAAGTTTAAAAAAAAAACCATTAAAAAATGGAAAAAGTATTATGATAGGAGGTACTTGGTCTAAGTATGATAATACTTTAAATGGCATAAAAATGGAAACATTAAATAAAAGGATAATTAATATAGATTAAATTAATATATTTATTAGAAAAATTATTTGTATAATCATTTTTGTTTTAGTCTTATAATATTAGTTTCTGTGAGTGCCAAGTTGCTGGATGAATATCAAGTTGGTTGGTTTGAATGACAAGATACATGTATTAGAAATTTTGTTAAAATAGATCACAACAATATTGAGACCCAGTCAGAGAAATTTTAATTTGAACGAGTTTCAAGATGGCTTTATATGGTTACAGAGAATTATCCTAAATCTTTTAAACAGCCAACCTTAATATATCCAGTAACTTTGGAGAAATTGTCAAATGATAGAAACCATGCAGATGCTGAATAAACTCCTGTGCAAATCTTAGATTTAAGGACATATAAAGAAGCAATATTATTTAATGGTATGCATTCAACATTTGTAAAACACATGTTAAATTCTTGATCAACCTGTAATAGTATCATCCCTAAAGATTGGTAGATATAGTTACTGCTGTCTTGGGGGCTGGGCCTCCATTATATTGAAGGACATAGTAGAAAGATGAGGCTAAGACCATTGCAGAATGTAGTAGAAATACAGCAAGAGATATATTGAAATCTCCCAAGACCAAATTCTTATGGAAAAAGTTTATGCTAATGTAGTAAAGCAACCTTTACATGATAATAACACCCTGAATTCATACAAAATGGCAGCCAAGAATGATGGGGATAAAATTGAAGACATACAAAATAAAACTGAATCATTTACAAAAGTGGTTCAGCTGAGTGTTGTTTAATTTCCATGAGTTGGTAGGCTATGATTTTTGATGTTGTTGACCTCTAACTTTAGGCCCTGGTGGTCCATTACGATACAAGAGATTATTTCCATTTTTTGTATTAGTTGATATTTGCTTTATGACCAATTATATGGTCAATTTTTTAGAAAATTCCATGAAGAGCCGAGAAATATGTATATTCCTTTGCATTTGGGTGGAAGCTTCTGTAAATATCTATTAAATCCATTTGCATCATAACCTTTGTTAGACTCTTTATTTCTCTGTTGAGTCTCTGTCTAGTTGATCTATCCAGGGTTGAAAGCGGGGTATTGAAGTCTCCCACTATTAGGGTATGAGAATTGATATAGGATTTGAGCTTTAGCAGAGTTTCTTTGACATAGGTAGGTGCCCTTATATTAGGGTCATAAATATTTAGGATTGAAATCTCCTCTTGACCAATTTTTCCTGTGATAAATAAGTAATGACCATCTTGGTTCCTTTTAATGGCTTTTAGCTTAAAGTATACTTTGGTAGAAATAAGGATGGCTACCCCAGCTTGTATCTTAGGACCATTTGCTTGCAAAATCTTTTCCCGACCTTTTTTTCTGAGCCTGTGTCTGTCTTTGTGTTTGAGGTGTGTTTCTTGTATGCAGCAGAAGGATGGCTTCTGTTTTTGCATCCATCTTATTAACATATGTCTTTTTGTAGGTGAATTGAATGCATTAATATTAAGGGATGTCAGTGACCACTGATTGATATTTCCTGATTTTTTTGGTGGTAGCTTGTATGTATTTCTTTTTCTGGGCTATTCTGTAGGATTATTGGTTGTTTGTGGTTTCATGATTGTATCTGGTATACTTATATTGGAGTTTTCCCTCTAATGCTTTCTGAAGGGCCAGATTATTAGATAGGTGTTTTTTCAGTCTTATTTTGTCATGAAATATCTAGTTTACTTCATTATGGTATTTGATATTTTACTGGGTAGAGTATTCTATGTTGGCAGCCATACTCTTTTAGTGATTGTATAACTTCTGACCAAGCCCTTCTAGCTTTCATCATTTCCATTGAATAGTCAGGTGTTATTCTGATGGCTCTGCTTTTATAAGTAAGTTGGCCCTTTTCTTTTGTAGCTCTTAAAATTTTTTCTTTGCTCTGTATTTTTTGTGGCATGATTATTATGTGGCAAGCTGACTTTTTGGGGGTTCATAATGATTTGGTGTTCTGTGAGCTTCTTGTATCTTTATACATAATTTCTTTTTAAGTTAGAAAAGTTTTCCTCTATGATTTTATTGAATACATTATCTTTGCCTTTGAGCTGGTATTCTTCTCCTTCTTCTATTCCTATTATTCTCAAGTTAGGTCTTTTCATAGTGTCACAGATTTCCTGAACATTTTGTGTTGAGACTTTTTTGGTTTTAGTGTTTAATTTTACTGATGTTTCTATTTCTGCTACTGAGTCTTCCACTTCAGAGATTCTCTCTTCCATCTCTTGGATTCTGTTGGTTATGCTTGTATCTGTAGTTTCAGCTCTTTTCTTCAGGTTTTCTATTTCCATCTTTGCCTCATTTTGTGCCTTTTTTATTGCTTCCATTTCAGGTTTTAGTTCCTGGAATGTTTCTTTCATTTTATGGTTTACCTTTTCTTGGTTTTCTTTCAAAGATTTTTCATCTCTTTCAATTTTTTGTTTGTATTTTCTTATATTTCTTTAAGAGAATTTTTTATATCTTCTTTGAAAGCTTCAATAATCTTCATAAAGGTGTTTTTGTTTTTGTTTTCTTCTGTTTCTTCTTCATTGTTATGTTCAGGTCTTGTAATGATAGAACCACCAGTTTCTTCTGGAGTTATCTTGTTCTTTATATTATTATATGTATTTTTGCACTGGTGTCTGCTTATGGCTTCAGTAACTCATGATTAGGTAGCTCCTAGTCGGTTGTGACAAGAGGGCTTATGTGGTTCCTGTTTCCTCTGAGCAAGGGGTCTGCTAGATCTCTGAGTCTGCTCTGGACAGAGGTCTGAATTTCAAGGCCTCAGTCCTTCTCTGATGATGCAGTTTGCCCTGGATGTGGGACTGCATTGCAATGTCCCCTCTTTTTGGTGTTGCTGGAGGAGCCCCTCACAGCCAAACCCTAGTCCTATCTTCTACAGAGAGTCTGGGGTCAGGCACTACAGATTGATCCTGATCCTGGAATGCAACTTTCTGGGTAGGGAATAGGAAAAGGGGAATCAGGCCCCAGAACATGCTCACCTCACCTCTGGACAGGGTCAGAAAAAACTTTTTAAATAAAAAAAAATTTACTAATTAAAAATTATTTAAATTAAATAAAAAATAAATTATGGAAAAAATTGCCTTGCTATATTGTTCTAATCTTCTCCAAAAAGTTGTTCTTGGGAAATTTTGATTCATCTGGCTCTACTGCCTTTTTCAATGGTTTCAGCTTTATCTTTCCACCCAGTCCTCCATTGTAACTGAGGCCCACATTCCAAGACTGCTGTATCCAGGTGATTGTAAGAAAGAAATACAGATAGCAAGAACTATCTAAAAGGCAGAGCCTGCTAGAAGATAACTCTGAACAGAAAACCTAGCCAGCCTGCCCTGGCCAGCAGGTTATTCAGCATGTACCTAGACCTGGGAAGGAATCAAATGGAAGGCAGGAACACAAAGAACAGAAGGACAAGACAAATCTCTCTGTTCAAGTCCTCCTAAGCTTTATTGTGACAAGTAATATTTATACAGAATCTCTGCCATGAAAATAGCTGGGAGGAAGGGGGTGGGAAATACAAAAGAATGTGGCAAGCCTTTGAGGGAGAGGATGGAAATCTATCTGTTACCTGTTAAGGATCTAAAGGGTGTCATCTGCTGGGCTGGGGGAGCTGCAGAAGGCTGGAGGATGTCACCTGCTGAGCTAAGAGGCTCAGGCCAGACTGTCAGGAGTCAAGGTTAAGCTATAAACAATAGGGAAAGTAGCCTTCTGGTAAATAGCTGCTAGCTAGCTATAAGAGCTAAAAAATAAGTTGGCTTTGGCTCCCAACATTTCCTCCCTTACAATTATTTTTTGAGGTTAATCAGTTATCATATGAGTTATCATATGAGTGGGCGTTAACCAAGAGGGAGGGAACAGGGACCTGATCCTCCAAGCTTTTTTCCAGCTCAGCAGAAGGAATCTTCTACGGCTTGGTGAAAGAAATTTCCTTTCCACATGGCAGATGTCCTTTTTAGGAGAAGAGGGGCTGGGTTATTAATATTAATACATTTGGACATGAACCTCTATGCAACCAGGCTTGTTCCTCAGGAGATTCAGAGACAGAATACATGGTCCTCTCCTTGCAGTGCTTTTGCCTCGCACCCTCAACTGGTGCCCAAGCTTGCTTGCAAGCAAGCCTGCATAGCTCTGAATACTATGCAGTTCCCGGAGGAGTCTCATCGCCTGAGGGTTCTCCATACCCTTGGTCTGCAAGATCTAGGCTATGGTAATAAATTCTTAAAGGTTTGGAAGCCAAGGAGTCAATTTGTTGCTTTATAAAGCGCGTGAGCTTGCCAAAAATCAGAGGTCCTAATGTTAAAAAAAGCAAAATGCTAATTAAAGGTCCTACAAAAGGCATTAACAGAGTATATGCAGATGATTTCCACCAGTCTTCTGCAGCTACAGAATATCTCTGTTTATGCAGATCAAGGCTAAGTTTCTGAAGCTTATCCACTTGAGTTTCTACCATCCCAGATTCATTAACATAATAACATTCCTCTCTCAAAAACAAACAAGTTCCACCTTTCTCTGCTGTTAACAGATCAAGAGCTTGATGGTTCTGAAGGGCTACCTGAGCAACTGAAGTTATCTGTCTCTGAAGGGAGGATAAGGATTCTGCAGAGGCTTCTATAGCTGACTGTAACTGCTGAGACAAGTGAGCTGTAGCTACAAAGGAATGGCCTAAGCTACTTCCAGCTAAGCCAGCAGCCACCAGGGAGGAGGCTAGGGAAATGCCAGCCAGAAGTGGCAAAAAGACTGCTCTCTTAGACCGTATTGGTGATAACAGCTGGCTATCCCATCCTAAAAACTCAACAGGTGTGCGAAGTGCTAACTGCGGCAGCAGGGTGACAGGCAGGCAAAGTAAATCACAGGAAATGGGAACAGTCAAATGTTTATAAAGAGTACCATTACACCAAAAGAAAAATCCTGCAGGAGCAAAATATTTAGTGGGTGGACTAGTCACTTTACACAGTGAGGAGGAGGCATTTGAAAAGCAAAATAAAAACTGAGAATGACCTGGAGCAAGAAATAAAGAGACATCAGGGATGGGAGATAACCCCAGATGACTATTCACTAGGGAGGAATTGTAGGGCCTAGGGAGGGGCACCACTGTTAGAGGGGAGCGTCCCAAGGCAGCACAGAGAAAACAAGCAGATACATTCCTAACACCAGTTATATTTGCAAACATAGCAGTAGCCAAGAGATGTCCAAAACTCTTGGCCTGATTAGTGTAATTCTCCGTTAAGAAGAAACACCACGTGAACGGGGAGCTGGCTGATGGTCCTCGATCCTGGCATGACGGGGGAAGGGTCCACAGGGTCCAGGTCCAGAATGTCCAGAAGAGTCCTCTCCAAGCATTTGTTGTTGTCGCCATCTATAAGGGAAGGAAAAATAGTCCTCAGGGAGGAATTCATTCCCTGGGTTTAGGGTTATCATGATTGATATTCACTTATTTTAACAGGCATTCTGGCAGCCATCTGGGTGCCTCTTCTTGGGTGTCATAGACACAAACTGAACCTCGACCCCATATCAATGCTAGGTCAGGCCCTTTCCATTGAAATGTCAGTGGGTCTTTCCACATGACCATTGCATGTCCTTTTAGAGTATTAGAATGCCAGAGTCTATCAGCTGCTGATCTTCCATCCTTGTCCAAGGTAAGGAAGTTAAGAACAAACAGCACATGACTGAGAATATTCCTGGGGCATCCTTTGGTGGGGTGGAAATCCCCCTTTTTGAGCTTCTGGAGAGTAACCTTAAGAGTCTGATGGGCTCGTTCCACAATGCCCTGACCCTGTGGGTTGTAAGGAATACCTGTAACATGCTTTATCTGGAGCTGGTTGCAAAAATGCTAAAAAAATTTTCCTGTATATCCTGGACCATTATCAGTTTTAATAATTTTGGGGCCACTCATTATGGAGAGACAATTAAAAACATGTGCAATAACATTTTTAGAAGCTTCCCCTGCCTGAAGAGAGGCAAAAATAAATCCACTGAATATATCAACAGTAACATGAATATATTTGAGTTTACCAAATTCTAATACATGTGTAACATCCATTTGCCAAATCTCATTAGGAACTAGGCCTCAGGGATTTACTCCCAAATGTGGAACAGGCAAAGAGGTGACACAGGAAGGACACTGTTTAACTATGTCTCTTGCCTGTTCTCTAGTAAGTTTAAAGAGTAAGCGTAATGTTTGGGAGTTTAAATGATGCAAGGCATGTGCTCTAAATAGCCTGAGGGAGGGATCCCTGCATTACTGGAAAGGCAAGGTGGGTAGCTGCATCTGCAAGAGCATTCCCCTTGGCTAGTGGCCCAGGCAAATCAGAGTGGGCTCGAGGATATCCCACAAAAGGGGGTGGCATCTAGAGGAAATCAAACATTGAAGTTGTAGGAAGAGGGGAGCAGCATTTGTAGAGGATTTTATATACGGAACTGTCTCTAGGAGGGGAATTGAATGAGCTACATAGGCACTGTCTGTATACAAATTAAAGGGCTGATCAGATAACAATTGAAACACCTGAACAACAGCATACAACTCTACAAGCTGAGCAGACGAATAGGGAGAGTGGCATGAGGTAGCCTGCCCATCAACAACAAATGCTGAGATTCCATTAGCAGATTCATCAGTAAAAACCAGCCTAGCATTGGATAAAGGGTGAGGGGAAGTAAGCCTTGGAAAAACAAAGGAATGCATCCTTGCAAATTGAAGTAACTTATCAACAGGATAGTGATTATCAATTGTTCCCAAAAAGGAGAAACAAACTATAGGCCATTCATCAGTGATCTGAAATAGCCAATCCAACTGTTCCTTAGTATAAGGAAGAACCAGCCTATCTGGGTCCTTGCCAAAAAGTTGTTGACTCTGTTCTCTGTTCACATCCCAGCATAACAAGCTTGACAATTAAGGATGGATAAGTAGCAAGTACCTTGGTGGGGGAGGCTGGAAGGTGAACCCAAAGCAAAGGACCCTCTTGCCAGAAGACCCCAGTAAGAGAATGGGCAGTAGCACATACAATAAGCAGAAGAGGTTTACTATAAGAAATAAAAGAAACTCCTTGATCCTGTGTAGCCCTATTAACTAAATCTAAGGCAGCCATCGCATCGGGAATTAACTTTCTGGGAGAAGAAGGGTCTGGGCTTCCTTTTAAAATATCAAAAAGGGGTTTTAATTCCCCAGTAGTAAGTTTAAGATGGGGCCTAATCCAGTTAATATCACCTAGAAGTTTCTGAAAATCATTCAATGTTCAAAAGTGTGTAACCTTCAACTGAATCTTCTGAGTTAAGATTTTTTGGTGATAAAGCTCAAAGCCTAAATAAAAATAGGGATCTGTTAACTGAATCTTCTCTGGGGCTATTTGAAGACCCTGAGCAGCTAAATTATAGGACAAATCTTGGCAGCAATGAAGTAACTGGACATTATCAGGTCCGGCCAACAAAATATCATCCATGTAATGGATAATATAAATCTGAGGCCACTTATCTCTCAGGGGATCTACAGCTTGACCAACAAACTTTTGACATAACATAGGACTGACTGTTAGACATGCCCTGTGGCAGAACCTTCCATTGGTAATGGAACATTGGTCCCTGGAAGTTAGTTCTAGGTAAACTAAAGGCAAATCACTGTCTATCATCTGGGTGTAAGGGGATAGTGAAGAAACAGTCCTTAAGGTCAATCACAATCTTTAAGTAGCCTGCAGGAATAGCAACAGGGGAGTGCAATCCTGGCTGCAAGGATCCCATGGGAGATGGAAAACCAGCTTTTAAACCATCCTTCCTCTTGCTCTCCTGGCTTTTTCCTATGCTCCAGTCCTTCTCTAACCTAGCCACACTATCTCTAATGCAAAGTGTCTAGAGGGTAGGTTAGCACACAGTAAGAAGAAAGCATACATCTAAAGAATAATTTGTCTGCCAAAGAACAGAACCACACTCTGGAAAAGGAAAGCAACCAGCTTCAAGGTCTGAGAAAGATTTGCAAGACAAGACAAGAACTGTTGATTTGGTTTCTGCTGAGGGGGCGAGGAAGCTGCTCCTCTGCTCTCCACTCTGAGCTTTCAGCTTCAGTCAGCAGGAAGTTATTGTCTCTGTCCCAGGGAGAATGCAGTCTGCGATTTGAGGTGCTGGTCATCTGCATCCTGTGAAAGTCTGCATTCTGTGGAAAAAACACAAGCACACCCTCTCCCCCACACCAGAACTGGGTCTGGTCTAAGTTAATTGCCATCTGCCAGATTTTTTCATTGATAACTGAGGTAAGGCCACGTTGCTAAGCCTCCAGTGTTGCTAAGCCTCCAGTATCTATCAGCTGCAGTAAGTGACTGAGAATCCACAGTTAAAACATTTAAAATATAAATAATGAAGTATAAATGGTCTTTGGGCATGTCTGCATACTCTCCCTTCTAGTTTTAAGACAAACTTTAAGAGTGCAATGAGAGTTGCTTCCACAATTGTCAGACCCATAGAAATTATAAGAAATCTCAGTCTTCAGCACAAAATTTGACAAAACTTTATCTCATTACTTAATTTCACTACTTTTGGAAACTCTATAAGCAACAGTTTTTAACATCCTTAGCCTCTTCCCCAGAATGTGCAGAGGCAAAAAGTTAAGATGAAAACAAGTATCAACAGAAACATGGACATAGGCCATTCTTCCAAAGGAGGGAATATGAGTAACATCTATTGGTCAAATATGATTTAGGAGCAAAATGCCCCGAGGATTCATTCCAAAATAGGTTACTGACAGAAATTCTGTACACAAAGGACACTATTTTAATGGCTTGGTCCTTTGTGATCTTGAAATGAAACTTCAAAGATTAGCATTGAGATGAAATCTTTGATGGGCTTAAAATACATTATTAAATGCATTAAACATTAAACATAACATATGTTGATTCAGTAAACTGATCAGCACGGACATTGCCTTCACTAGGAAGGTCAAAATGAGCCTGTAAATATCCCACATAGAGTAGCTGAGTTCTGTCCCACAAAAGCCTGTATTTTTAATGAAAGCTGACATACTTTACTCACAGGTGCAATATAACTAGCTGTTTCTGAAGGGATCTGTGCCACACATATTGACCATCAGTGAACAGATTAAATAGTTCAGGAGAATATGTATTAAGGCCAGCTGTATAGCTAGAAATTATGCCACTTGAGCAGATTTGGCTGCTGTGATTTACACATCTGTAAGCAGTGAAGAGACCACCATTGCACAGCATTTTCTAGCATTCTTTAAAGGTCGTAATGAAATAACTCTGGAAAAACACACTGAATGAACCTTTAAAAAGTCAATCAATTTTGGAGAAAGGATAGTGATTATTAAAATCACACATTTTGAAAAAGTATATTCTGAATTAGTGGCTTGTACCAAGAATGTCATGAATATCCAGAGTCTATGCTGCTCAGAAACGTGCTTATGTCGCTGGAGCCTGGCCTTCATTCTTGTGCTAAAAACCATGGCTGCCTAGGCCTCTAGAGCCTAAGGTGGGTTAAACCGAAGGCTCTCACTGTGATTGAGCCTTGAAGCCCAGGGCTTGGTAGTAGCAAGGCTGAAATGGAGGTTTCATTAGCCTAAGGTGTTAAAACTTTATACTGTATGATAGCAAGTGTTTGTAAGTAAAACTTAAATCTTTATGGAATTACATTTAATACAGCCAGACAATAAAACAGAACAACTTAGCAGGGCAGTATTTATAAGAGATTGTAACTAAGGAATTAAACCACATCCATGGAACAGTAGCAAAATTCTAAAGAAAAGATAAAGGAGACATGGTATAACATGCCTACTGTCCTGGCTATACCAGGAACTAAAGGCCAGTATACAGCCTTTTTAGAAAACATTGGCAGTTTCTCAAGTATATAAGAAACATAAGCTCACACATGACTCTGCAATCTCACTTCTTGGAAACTAGCCAAGAGTATTAAAAATATGTACTCACCTATTATAGGTTCACAAACAAAATGCAACATATAGTTGATGCAGTAGCATTTAGAAATAATAAAGGAGAAAATACTAACACATGCTATATAAATGAACATCAAAACATTATGCTGAGAAAAACTAGATATAATGCAGGTTTCTCTGTGTGGCCTTGGCTACAGAGATCCATCTATCTCTATCTCCCAAGTGCTGAGAGGCATCTGGATTCTTGATCAAAACTTTTCATGCTCTTACTACCTTCATACTCTTTTAAGAGTTAAGACACCATCAGCATTTCACCTGTATCAGACCTGTCCTCTCAGGCCAAGAAGTATAAAAAACGCAGTACATTAACGCTGTAAAAGTTCCTTAACACTATGATTCAAATACAAAAGCATACTTGCTTCTGTGAGGAAAAAAAAATTGCTTTGTCTTAGTCCTAAATTCTCTGTGTTTGGAGGATTCTTAAAATCCTGGTAGAATAAGTGATCCTTATTCAATGTCTCTCTCCTTAATAACTCTCTGGATAACTGGGAAATTATTATATATTCTCAAAACATCATTCACTAAATTCCAATAAGAAAATACCTAAACAGGCCCAAAAGCATTATAATAATCCTGAAGACAATTACCTACTCTTTGCCATCTTTTCACATCAATCGTCCCCTCCTGTGGAAACCAGGGGCAGACGTCACCAATAAATTCAAAAATCCTTTTAAGATCCCTTTTCTTCCTTTTTTTCTTTTTTTCTTTATTTTAACCCTGGTTCTTTGTGTTTGAAGAGCTTCCTTAAGCCCTGCCTGACAAGAATACCTCATTCTTGACTAATGCCTGCCCCTTGGCGAATCACTTACCTGCGTCTTCACCTGTGATTCTCCTCGGACCAAACTCATGGGCCAGGTATCTCCCGCGGCGGTCACAGTGCAGGATCTTCACTCACGGCATTCCGTGGCGATCCAATGTCTGATTGACGGCCATCCTAATGGTGAGACGTTTGTTCCATCCCCTGGATCTGGACACGCTGGGCGCCAATTGCCCCGACCAGCAGGGTATTCAGCATGGACCTAGACCTGAGAAGGAATCAAATGGAAGGCAGGAACACAAAGAACAGAAGGACAAGACAAATCTCTCTGTTCAAGTCCTCCTAAGCTTTATTGTGACAAGTAATATTTATACAGAATCTCTGCCATGCAGGTAGCTGGGAGGAAAGGGGGGGGGAATACAAAAGAATGTGGCAAGCCTTTGAGGGAGAGTATGGAAATCTATCTGTTACCTGTTGAGGATCTAAAGGGTGTCACCTGTTGGGCTAGGGGAGCTGCAGGAGAAGGCTGGAGGATGTCACCTGCTGAGCTAAGAGGGTCAGCCCAGACTGTCAGGAGTCAGGGTTAAGCTACAAACAATAGGGAAAGTAGCCTTCTGGTAAATAGCTGCTGGCTAGCTATAGGAGCTAAAAAATAAGTTGGCTTTGGCTCCCAACACCAGCCCTGTAGTGACTATGGCCATGTGTAGCTACAGCCAGTGCAGGTGGATACAAAACTGCAGACAAGTGGCTTTTTTTTTTTTTTCAAATTTGTTCTTCAAGAATTGAGTGCCATATATTGCATGAATTCTATTTATTCTTATAATAACAAAGAGAGCCAGGAATTTGGGGAAATGCTGAAATATCAGAGAGGTAAAGAAACAAACCACAGTTACTTCTCATCAAGACAACTCTTCAGGCCTGTCTCCAAAATTCTCCAATTCTAGGCTTATCTGCCCTCATCCAATGCTGAGAGCCAAAGACTGTATTGGCTTTAGTATAGTCATATTAGCTATTTTTAGTTAGTCATTTTAAGTATATAAGTCTCTGCTTCCTCCCTCCCCATAAAACACAGGCCATATTAGCTTAGCCATTTCAGTTGATAAGTTAGCCATGTCTATGGGCCTCTGTTTCCCTTTTTGACAGTTAGCCATTTACCAGAGACTGTGTGACATACCCTAGACTGCAAGGCATTGCCTTATTTCCCTGTCAGAACTTCTGTGCAAACAACCTGATCTTAGATTTTGCAAGTCTTTCCTATGTGACCCTCTGCCCTGCCAGCCTCCCTTCTTCTTTACTATATAAACCACATGAGAAAAATAAAAAACACAGCTTGAACAGAGTACTGTCCTGCTGTGTTGTTTTGTGTCTCTTGCCCCTTTCATTTCTTCTCTCTAGGTCACGGGTCCCCTTTTCCTCATACTGCTGGTTGTGGAGTTTGGAGGAACGCCATCACACCCAGGGAGTAGCACTACCCAGAGTCATTGGACCAGCATATCAGGCAGAATGCACCAGTCTTTAGTGATTGTCAAGGAGAGACCCAGCTATGAGTTAGATCTAGAGATTGAAATTGTGACAGCACAAGGTGAGTATGGGGCAAGCATTCAGTAAACAAGATTTGTTTATTCTCTGACTCAGGGACTCTCTCAAGGCACAAGAAACTAGGGTTGAAAAAAAGGATGTTTTTTTGATAGAAGAAAGTATGCTTTAGTATTTTAATCATGGTGTTAAGGAACTCTTACAGTATTAATGTATTGGCTTTTTTATACTTTCTGGCCTGAGAGGACAGGTCTGGTCAGTTAGAACAGTTGGTCTTAAAATCAATAAGTGGGATCTCCTGAAGCTGAGAAGCTTCTGCAAAGCCAAGGACACTGTCAATAGGACAAAACGCAAGCCTACAGAATGGGAAAAGATTTTCACCAACCCTACAAGTGATAGAGGACTGATCTCTAAGGTATATAAAGAGCTCAAGAATTTAGAGCCCAAAACCTTGAATAACCCAATCAAAAAATGGGGTACAGAACTAAAAAGGGAATTTTAGGGGTCTAAAGTGTTCTTCATCTTTAGCCATCAGAGAAATGCAAATCAAAACAACTTTGAGATACCACCTAACACCTGTTAGATTGGCTAAGATAAAAGGCACAGATGACAGCCTATGTTGGAGAGGATGTGGAGCAAGGGGAACACTCCTCCATTGTTGGTGGGAGTGTAAGCTTGTTCAGCCACTTTGGAATACAATATGGAGGTTTCTCA
>PVIH01013216.1:0-59524 GCA_004025045.1 Sigmodon hispidus
GAGAGAGAGAGAGAGAGAGAGAGAGAGAGAGAGAGAGAGAGAGAGCACTTCAGAAGAGAAAATTAGAGAGAGAAAAAGAGTATCCAAAACAACAAAATCAGAAATGAAAAGGGGGATATAACAACAGACCCCAGGGAATCCAGAGAATTATCAGGTCATACTTTGAAAATCTATATTCCACAAAAAAGGGAAAAACCTAGAAGAAATGGTTTGCTTTTTGGACAGGCACCACTCACCAAAATTAAATCAAGATCAGATTAAATACTTAAACAGACCTATAAACCTAAGGGAAATTGAAGCTGTCATTAAAAGCCTCCCAAGTAAAAAAAGCCCAGGTCCTGTGGTGGAAATGCTCTCTGTATGATGTAAATAAAGTAACTGGTTTGGCCTATATAGAGCACTGTAGAAGTGGGTGGAGGATCAGAGGACAGGCAGGTAGGAGAAGGGTGGAGTCAGTCATCACCATCCGACCCCCAAAGGAGGAACATGTAAGAGATACAGGTGAGCCACGGGCTGGGCCACGTGGTGGGTATATTAGTAGAAATGGGTTGATTTAAGATGAAAGAGCTAGCTAGTAATGTGCTTGAGACATGGGCCAAACAGTATGAAGTAATATAAGTGTCTGATTCATTTCTTTGGGGGAAAAAAGCTGCCGCGGACCAGGTTCCAAACCTCAGGCCCAAATGGGCCTGGGAAAACTTACTACAACAAGGTCCAGATGGTTTCAGTGCAGAATTCTACCAGACATTCAAAGAAGAGCTAATACCAATACTCCTCAAAGTGTTTCACACAGTAGAAACTGAGGGAATATTGCCAAACTCTTTTTATGAGGCCACAATAACCCTGATAACCAAGCAACTCAAAGACACAACAAAGAAAGAGAATTACACACCAATTTAATCATGAACATTGATGTAAAAATTCTCAACAAATTTCTGGAAAATTGAATCCAACAGTATATAAAAAAAAAACTTATTCACCATGATCAAGTAGGCTTTATCCCAGAAATACAGGGATGGTTCAATATAGGAAAAACTGTAAATGTCATCCATCATATAAACAAATTGAAGGAAAAAAACCCACATGATCATCTTCTTAGATGGTGAAAAAGCCTTTGACAAAATCCAACACTCTTTTATGATAAAAGTCCTGGAGAGATCAGGAATACAGGGAAAATACCTAAATATAATAAAGGTGATTTACAAAAAAGCCGACAGCCATCATCAAACTTAATGGAGAAAAACTCAAAGCAATCCCACTAAAATCAGGAACTAGACAAGGATGTCCTCTCTCCCCTTATCTATTCAATATAGTTCTCTAAGTTTTAGCTAATGCAGTAAGAGAATGAAAAGAAATTAAGGGGATACAAATTGGAAAAAAGAAGTGAAACTATCTGTATTTGCAGATGATATGATAGTATACATAAGTGATCCATAAAATTCTCCCAGGGAACTTCTACAGCTGATAAAGACCTTCAACAATGTAGTAGGATACAAGATTAACTCAAAGAAATCAGTAGCCATCCTTTACACTAAATATAAAAGGGCTGAAAAAGAATAAGGGAAACATCACCCTTTATAATAGCTGCAAATAGCATTAAATACCTTGGAGTAACTATAACCAAGGAAGTAATAGATCTATTTGACAAAAACTTTAAATCATTGAAGAAAGAAATTGAAGAGGATATCAGAAAATGGAAAGCTCTCCCATGTTCCTGGATAGGTAGGATAAACATAGAAAAAATGTCAGTTCTACCAAAAGCAATCTACAGGTTCAGTGCACTTCCCATCAAAATCCCAACACAATTTTTTACAGACCTTGAAAGAACAATACTCAACTTCATTTAGAATAACAGGAAAGCCAGGATTGTCGAAACAATTTTGTTCAAAAACAGAACCTCAGGAGGCATCACCATTTCCAATTTCAATTTATGCTATAGAGCTACAGTAATAAAAACAGCCTGGTACTGGCATAAAAACAGACTTGTGGATCAATGGAATCAATTGAAGATCTTGACATTAACCGAAATATCTTAACTCCTGATCTTCGACAAAGAGGCCCAGAATATTCAATGGAAAAAAGATAGTGACTTTAACAAATGATGTTGTCATAGCTGGATGGCAGTGTGTAGAAAAATGTAAATAGATCCAAACCTATCATCTTGCACAAAACTCAAATCCAAGTGGATCAAAGACCTTAACATATACCCAGCCACACTGAACTTCATAGAAAAAAAAGTGGGAAATACCCTCCAACGCATTGGCACAGGTGACCACTTCCTAACTATAACACTAGTAGCACAGACACTAAGAACAACAATCAATAAATGGTACCACCTAAAACTGTGAAGCTTCTGTAAAGCCAAGGACATAGTCAATAGGACAAAAAGACAGCCTACAGAATGGGAAAAGATTTTCACCAATCCTCCAAGTGACAGAGGACTTTTCTCTAAAATATATAGAGAACTCAAGAAACTACAGGCCCAAACCTTTAATAACACAATCAAAAAATGGAGTTCAGAACTAAAAAGGGAATTCTTAGCAGGAGAATTACAAATGGCTGAAAGGCACTTGAAAAAGTGCTCAACATCTTTAACCATCAGAGAAATGCAAATCAAAACAACTTTGAGATACCACCTTACACCTGTCAGAATGGCTAAGATTAAAGACACAGATGACAGCCTATGCTGGAGAGGTTGCAGAGCAAGGGGAACACTATTGTTGATGGGAGTGTCAGCTTGTTCAGCCACTCTGGAATGCAGTATGGCAGTTTTTCAGAAAACTGGGAATCAGTCTCCACAAGGATCCAGCAATACCACCATTGGCTATATACCCTAAAGATGCACATTTACACTGCAAAAGCATTAGCTCAACTATGTTCATAGCAGCATTATTCATAATAGCAAGAGCCTGGCAACAACCTAGATGCCCCTCAACCGAAGAGTGGATTAACCAATGGTGATACATCTATACTATGGAGTATTACTTAGTAGTGAGAAAAAAAGATATCCTAATATTTGTAGGCAAATGGATGGATTTGGAGAATATCTTCCTGAGCGAGGTCTCAAACCCAGAAAGATAAGCAGGGGATGTACTCACTCATTCGTGGACTTTAAACAAAAAGGAAAGCATGTCCAAGCAGCAAACCACAACCACTGAACGAACTGCTTGGGGTCTGAAACATCTTGGACTGACACCTTGGAGCCCATTCCTTCCAGAGAAACACCTGACTCAGTCTTGATGTGGGGTGAGGAAAGCAGATCTGCTTGGAATGGATGCTGAACTAAACCACCTTGGGACCTTGGAACCTCCTACCCTTGCTGGGGAGGAGATAGGGAGAAGAGTGACTGGGAGGTGCTGGAGGAGAAAAGGGAGATTGAAGATGGGGATATATGGATAAAAATTGAGACTTTATTCATAATTTTTTTAAAAAAGAAAGTAAACTAGTCCATAATAGAATTAGGGAGATTTGGTTTTCACCAGTTGAGGTCTCCCTGAATAGCAGGTCTAGAGGAGAATGCAGAAAGGGAACAGCTACTGAGGAAACGGGCATTGTGTCAGGCAGCGTTGACACCAGATCACTGATTACGTTGAACTGCCTTCACAGGAGGCTGGAGAAATAAGTTAATTTAGCATGGACTCTGAGCTTGGTGCCTTTCCAAGTCCCCAAAGAAGCTCAGAATCTTTACCCAGCAGGAGCCACCCTTGAGGACCTGATGGCTTAGACAGGGATGCAAATTGAGCTTGTAAGATGCTCAAGTGGAGAAAAAGGGATGAAAAAAAGGCAAAGCAGATTAAGGGGTTAATCAAGGTTACTCATAGGCAAGCTGGAGTTCCTGAAATCTGCTTGTGAGCCACTGGAAGCCTTTAAAGCCCGAACAACAGTTCATTAGAGGGATGAATGGAAAAGAGAGCCATACAGGTGATCACTACTTTTCTTACTATGGGGGAAGGAAATTTGCTATTGTAGGAAACAGATGTTTTTCTAAAGGAGTGGCTAAGATTGCTTGTAAATGAAGACACTACAAAGCAACTAGAGGCCACATGTTAAATGTGGATTTTCCATTAGTCTACAACATTAGTAGATATTGAACCTGGGTGCTCCTTAAAGCATGTCAGCTCCCCCAAGCCCAAGGGGCAATGAGTAGCAGTAGATAGAGATGGACAGAACAGTACAGATGAAAATGACTGACCTTCACTTAAAAGATGAGCAATTCTGATTGCTTAAGAATATAGTGTGTATACTTCCTCTTTGCCAGAAAATATACTGGTGGTGGATTACTGCTGGGACATATCATGCATAACATGAAGAATTTTGTCTGGAAATGCAAGCTGTTAAAAAAAAAAAAGCCAATCATGTATGATTGGGTAAAGGGGAACCTGCAAAGTTGCTAACTCTAAGGAGGGTAGTAAATAACAAAAATATTGGATGTCCAGACTAATGACAAAATAATTACAGAAACCAGCAAAGAATTCCAAAAGGTACAGACTATTTGCTTACACCAAAGCCCTTTCAACAACCTGGAATGGCCAATAAAGAAGCCATGGAAAATGACTGTGTTACAGAGATAAAGCAGTGCTCCTCTTTATGACATGACATTCAACATTCCTCTTTTAAGCAAACAACTGATACAGACAGATATAGACCCTTTTTGTACTTTATTGGGTCTTGTGGACAGCTTACAAATTATTTATTTATTTTTTTTGCCATGCCTTTACTTGTCTAATCTTAAAACCAACTGGTACTTGCTTAAAACAGGTGTAGTAGGCCTTTGGAGATCCCACTCACCCTTTGTGCTTTGTAAAGATGCTTCAATATGTAGATGTACAGTGACAATTTCTGATTCTCTTGTAGATTTACAAATCATTTAGAAAGCCTAAAATCACACTAATAGGGTGAGGCTGGGAAGTCATTACACGTAGGTGGCAAGAAAATAGATGAGAAATTCTTACAAGATTTATGGTTTGGTAAGCCACAGATGTCACCCAACAGTGACAAAATTTTACAACAGTAAAAATTCTACAATAGCCTGTACCTGTAAATGTAGAAATTATGGTCAACAGGGCCAGTGAGCTGGCTCAGGAGGTAAAGGTGCTTGCTGGGAACCCTGGAGACCTAAGTTTGGTCCCTAGTACTATGTGTGAAAAGGAAGAACTAACACCTACAAGTTTTTCTCTGACCTCCAAGCATACCCTACACCAACACCCACACTCATACACGTAAACAAACATGAAACAATGGCTAATTTGAATAAAATACCTTGTAAGTATGTGAAAGAACACTTTCAGAAGTCGTAGATTATTAAAGAAAAACTCCAGTACTAGGGTGTGGACTTCTTTCCTACAAGGTAGTGATTACTGTTGCTCTCAGTCTTGATCATAAAATCTTTTTGCATTGACATGTGATTACTGTGGAGACTATTCAAAGTGCTGAGAGAACATGATTGCTGCCCAGGCCCAGTGGTCTTGGTTCAGTTATAAGTGAAATAAAATAATCAGGCAGCTGTATTGCTCTCTCCAAGGGTCAGGAAACATCATGGAAGAGGAACCAGAAGAAAGGGTGGAGTACTACAGAACTTTGTCACAACATGGCCTAACGGTAGGGTTATCTTCTTGTATTCAAAGCAGCTGTGATGATCCTAATAGGATCCTGGCCAGCTTGAGCCCATTAGCATCCTTCTGGAAAGAGAACTACTTACAAGATCTAGTAGGCAAGGATGGCTTACTAGACCTAGCAGGAGTCAGCACCTGAGAATAGACTGGTGGTTAACCATTCATTGCTGTGGGGAAAGGAACTTGGTGGTGTTGGTGTTTACAGTTGTCCATGGTTCTGCAAGTAAATCTTCACTTCATTCGTTCATTCATTGGGAAACTATCTAGTTTGAGTGGAATCTTGTTTTTTGATCTGTTGCCTGTTCGCCTCTGGAGTAAATATAAATATGCTCCCAGGAAATGTCACACAAAATGAGATGACTTTTTTTTTTTTTTTAAAAAAAAGTTATACCTTTTATTTTTAAAATAATTATTTTATTTTAAATTATATGAATGTATACATGCCTGTGTGCTTGCTGTATATATGAGTGTAGATGCCTGAGCAGGCCAGAGGCATGGAATCCTCCTGGAACTGGAGCTACAAAAAGTTGTGAGCCATGTAATATGCATGCTTAGAACTGAATTCAGCTCTTTTGTAACATCAGTACATGTTCCTGATTGCTCAGCTACTTCTTCAGCCTCTATATTTCTTATTTTGAGGTAACTGTAGATTCACATGTAAGTGTAAAGAAAAAATAAAGAGAAGTTTTAGAAGTCCTTTGAATCTTATATTCAGTGTTACCTAGTGGCATCAGAAGATGGCAAATTAATAAGACAATATAATCATAGGGAATTAAGATAATATGGTAATATTGCTAACAGGACATGAACAGTTTGTCACCATCAGGAGTCTTCCTGCTGCCCTTCCACAGCCACACCCACTTTCCTCCAACTTCCACTCACTACTTTTCCTCTGACAACTTATCTTGTACATCGGTCTATGAAAACATGATTTCAGTGGTTTTATAAGGAGTCAGTCAGTATGTAACCAGTATGAGGCTGGCTGTTTTTAGTCAGGTTAGTTCTTTAAATCAAATGTAACACATTTCTGTGTATCAATAATTATGTGCCTCTCCTGTTTTGTTAAAGTACAGCTTCTAAATAAAAAATATAAATTTAAGGTATACAATGGGATGTTTTACAACACTGTGATGTGATTGCCACCATCAAGCTTATTATTAATATATACATGATTTAAATATATCTGTAGAATAGATAGTCTAAAAATGTGAACACTGGCATCATTCTTCAAAGTATGGATTCTGGGGCCTTTATTAAGAGGCCTTTAATGTCTTTTACTTTATGTAAAAATTATGCCATAAATTTTTCCCTTTCATAAGGTAGAATCTCTTCATGTAATTTGTTGCAATTAAAATTTCTTTTGGCCTCTCCTGTGGAGCTCTGGGGATAATGCTTTTTCTTAGAGACCTTAGTGGAGTGAATTAATCTACATTCAAGTAAAATTAGAGATTCAATTACGTGATAACCTTTAAAAGGGTAATTATGTTCTTAATGCCTTCAGCTTTGTTGTCAGAGCTGATTTCTGCTCACTCCTGTCCAGTTTGGCTTTTTTCATTTCACTGAGATCAGTGATGAAACTTCCCCAACTATAACATGTGGTTTTGATGGTTTATAATGCATAGTGGCACCTTGCAGGAAGGCACTGAGGCCCAAAGAGGCCTAACATATTGACTGTTAACCTAGATACTTCAAGATGATGGATCGAGTAAGAACAGTTGTAAGCAATGTTGATTGAAATAGACAGTTGATAAAATTGTAAAGCAAGAAGGCTGCCAACTGGTCAACCTTCACTTCTTGAAAATAAAATTACAGAGAAAAATGAATAATGTTTGTGCAAAACTAAAAGTCCTGCACAAATATTTCAATATAAATATAATATATACAGTTGAATATATAATTAAATATAAATATACAATTGCTTTCTACAGTTAATATCATTTCATAAATAAGGGACCTAGGTTCAGAGAAATAGCTGAATATGCAGCATACACAAAGGTGTAAGGGGAAGAGTTGATCAAGGATGTTTGTCTCCAAAGCCCATAGGTTTCAGTAAAACATGCTTCTTTGAATGGAGGAAATAGGCTTACTAGGATATAAGTTTAGGCACGATGCTGATGTTGGAGTAGGAGTATGGAAAGATGGCAGTGTGAAGGTAACTACTCCTTCCATTCAGGACCAATCAGCTCTAAAATATCCACGTCATTTGGGGAATATTATTTGGGTCTAGCAGGTTGATAAATAGAAACAAGATGCTTGTGGTGTCTTATTGAAGAGAACAGGTACAGAACTTTATGTATTAGCAGCTGGATGAAGGTCTGCACATCAGTGAAAGAGACACTTGAGGCAGGGATTGTAAAATTGGGATACCAGCAAGAACTTGGTCCAAAGAGACTTGTGAACTCTGGAAAGAACTAATTCCTCCTACCCCTATCTCTTCAACTCTCTCTCTCCATCCCTCCCTCACCCCACCCCGAGTGTGTGTGTGTCTGCTGGGTCTTCATGGCAACTGAGATGTCAAGGAATAGCCTCAGATATAGGCTTAGTTATCACTTGAAGAACATGGATACTTCCTTCAGAGGACCACTTTGTCCTTTCCTGTTAGGGAATGCTATCTGGTGTGTTTGTTCCAAAAACATCTGAGTCCCAGTTATATAAAAGAAGAAGAATAACAACAAAATTCCAAAATAAGTATGTCAATAAGAGAGATGGTAAGGTCAGGCAGAGCATAGGGCACAGTTACAGTGTATCTGTGAAGGAAATCACTAATTGGGACAGAAGAGTAAGAAGTATGCTTAAAGACATTGGAGGCCTAGAAGGCACATTTGCTGGCCTAGAAGACTGAGAGGAAGAAATTTCCCTCCAATGGTGAAAACAGTGTAAAGAAATGCAAAACATAGGGAAAAACAGAGGCTTTGGAGGACAGACCAGTGGAACCTGACATGAGTGTGACAGAAGCTGCAGGCCACTAGGAAAATGTGTAATTCATAAGGCATGAAGCCCGAGCCCTAACAATAAATAAAGAAATGCTAACATATGCCACAGAGATTTTGTTAAATGAATCAATATTGAAAGAACTAAGAACTTGTCTTTCAGAAATGTATGTTCAATCAAGGCTACTCAAGAACATTGCCATTTATTGATGCTCAATTTATGCATATGAATAATGCACACATCTAATGAGATATGCAATATATTTGTGGAATGTTTACAAAGATCAATAATGAATTAAGACACAAAGAATGTAGCAATAAATCAAAGATGTGCAGAGGTCTTATTTTTACCTTCTTAATCATGATTTAATACACTAGAAGCAATTTTTACTTACTAATTTCTTTAAATTTTTTTCTTTCCTTTCTTCTTTTTCTCTCACACATCACATTCGGACTGCAGGTTTTCTTCCCTCCAGACTTCCCAGTTTTTTTCCACCCCGGACCCCTACCCCCTCCACATCCTCTCTCCTGGTCCAGATCTACTCTTTCTCTGTTTTCTTTTGGAAAGGCAGGTCTCCCAGGATATTGACTAAACATGGCATAACAAACTAGAACAAGACTAGGCAAAACTCTCAGATCAAAGCTGGTCAAGGCAACCCAGTAGGAGGAAAATGGTTCCGAGAATAGGCAAAAAAAGTCAGAGACACTCCCCATTCACATTGTTAAGAGTATCACAAGAACACCAAACCTGCACAACCATTATGTCTATGCAAAGGACCTAGCTCAGACCCATACAGGGTCTGTGTTTGTCTCATCAGTTTCTATGAGCTCCTATGGGCCCTGCTTAGTTGATTTTGTTAAACATGTTGTATTCTTGTGGTCTCCTTGACCCCTCTGATTCCTATAGTCCATCCTTGCCCTCTTCTATGTGATTTCTTTCTTTCTTTTTTTTTTTTTTTCCGACAGGGTTTAACTATGTCTACCTGGATGTCATAAAATTTGCTATTTAGATCAAGCTGCCTTCAAACTCATAGGGATCCAAGTACCTCTGCCTTCTGAGTGTTGTGATTTAAAGGTGGTTTTCTAATTTCTTTTATTATTACTAAGCATAGTCTTAGATGACTATTACATAAACAAAATATAAGTGCAGAATAATTAAAAGGCAATGCAAAGGAGATAACATATTTATTTTATTGGACACAAATACAAATGTTTTTATTATTGGAAATGAACAATAGACTACTGTATATTCTCACACAGGAAGAAAGTATACGGATGCAAAATAAGAAGTTTGGGATTACATGAATAAATTACATGAATTTTTTAATGGCTTAAGAAAACCTTATTTTTTATGTATCTCAATAACTTACTAGAACTTTAAAAACTCATTAAATTTGTTTGTGACATTTTATGCATGTATATAATGCATATTTTTACTGCCATTCCCACCCCCTCTTATCTTTCTATCACCCTATCAACCATTAACTTTCCCTTCTTTCTCTTCCCTCTGAATTTTCATGCCATTTTGTTGTATTTGTGAACCACTGAATTTACCCACAGCCCTCTGAGTTACTATGGGTATGAGATATTCATATTTCTTGAGATATTTATTGTCTCAGTTCATAGTCTGGGTGGTCTAGAACTCACTATGTGTCCAGGGATGACCCTGAACTCACCACAACTCTCCCATCTCAGCTTCCTAAGTGATGGGATTTAATTTCTAATTCTGAGATGCTATATTAACATCCCAGCACCAGTTCAACAAAGTCTCACAAACTGTGTGGCCTAAGATAGCAGCTTTCTTCCTTTAATTCTAGAATTCTGGAGCATACAACCCCAGAATGGAAAATGGGAGCAGAGTCAGGATTCCTCTAACCATCTGAGGAAGGAGGCTTCCTTTGCTCTTCTGGCAGCATCAGCATTCCCTAACCAGTGCTGGCATCATTTCAACCTCTGTGTTCTTCACATGTCCATCTTTCTTAAACATCTGCTTGTTTCTCTCCTCTCAGACTAAAGAGCACTTGACATACTGGTAAAGGTCTATCTTATTTTTTTTTCCACGTTGACACAACTAGGGACATCTGAGAGAAGGGGATTTTAATTCAGAAAGTGCCTATCAAATTGCTTTGTATCTAAGGCAGCGGGACATTTTCTTGATTGATGATTGATATGGAAATCCCAGCCCACTGTGGATAGTGTCATCTTTGGGCAGGTGGCTCAGGAGTGTAAAGAAAGCAAACTGAGTAAGAGAGAAGGACCAGACCAGTAAGCTGAACTTCTCATAGTGTCTCCTTTAGGTCCTGCCTCCAGGTTCCTGCCACTTCAGTTCTTGTGCTGGCTCCTCTCAGTTATGGACGATCCTAGGGACATATAAGCCAGATAAACTCTTCCTCCTCAAGTTACTTTTGGTGACAGTATTTTATCACACTAACAGAAAGTTAGTTAGAACACTTACTCAGCATGACTTCATCTTAGCTTTATTATATCTGAGAAAATACCATTTTTAAAGAAGACAGCATTCACAGGTACTAGAGTTTTGGGGATGGTATATAATTTACCACATAATAGAGACAAGTGAGTGTTACATTTGGAGGAAAACAAATTAGTCTTAGCTACCTTCATCAGAATATACACGTGATACTGAACTATACATTGAAAACTGATGAGGCTAATTAGAGGATTCAGGAAAAGGAAAGGATCAAAAAGTTGAGATTATTTATAAATCAGAAAAGATACAGAGTTTTTTCAGCTCTCCAATAGATAGCTGCATAAGCATGACTGGAACAAACACAGTATGACAAGACATGTTAATGTAGAAGAGGAAAATCTCACAGAGCCCCACCACTAGATAGAGGACCACAGGAACCACTGGCTGCTGTCTGAAGGAGAATTTGCTTTCCCTTTGGACATTTATTGATTGTCCAATTCAGACAAGTCAGCCCTGAAATAATATATGCACAAACAACAGAAGTGGACTCAGCAGGTTGGATTTATATGTATTTGTGTGTATACATTAGATTTATGTATGTACCATAGTAAAGTAGAAGAAACTATCAGCTTGAGAGTGGGGCATGGGAGGTTCTAGAGAAGGCAGCCAGCCGGGAGAGCCTGGAGGGAGCAAAGGAGAGGGAAAGTGGTGTAATTCTATTTCAAGTAAAAGCGTATTAAAAAAATGCACCATCTAAAATGTTAATTTAAAAAGAACCACCTAAACCCCTAGTAAGTCTGTCAAGGAAAAACCAAATAAGAAACAAAAAAGATTCCCAAATTAGAAATCAGTGAAAGTAACATGGTCACAGGCATCGATAAAGGATTAAAGGCTAGAACTGTGTTTTAAATTGTGGGATTTAGAACTATGGGGATATTTTTAAAGTATAGAGCAAGAGCTGGCAATTTATGATATATGGGCAAAAATGGCCACTGGGTGGGGTAATTAATACATGAAAAAATGATTTTTTTTAAAGGAGATTCTTTTTCTTTGTGACCCACTGGGGCTATTCTCAGTGCATGTGTGTGACACTATCTACCTGAGCTCAGATAACTCACCAGTAGCTCCATCACAGAAGACAGTTACTTCCTTTCCTCCAACAACTCTCTACCACCATTGGCTAGATAACTGTATGAAGCTTATTGGGGAGAACGAGAGCCCAGGCTCAATGCTGAGGCTGAAGGACATGAACTGCTGGGTCATTTCCTTAAGAAGGGAGGATAGCTCACCAAAAAGGGAGCTTGAGATTTTGGGATTTTATTGCGTGGTTTTAGTTGGGCAAGACAGTGGTACTAAGGAAAAGGAATGTAAGCAAATATTCTTTATGAGAAAACTTCTGGTCGTTAAGATACCAGAATGTTGTGGTCAAGCTGCTGCTCTCCTGAGATTCGAGACAGATGACTTCTGAGAAGTGCAGAACATTCAGGTTTTCTTTTCTTCAAAGGGGTTGTTTCACACACTACTCATTCATCTTGGTATCTTACATGACTCCATCTTCTGCCAGTGTAACAACATGGAGTTGGGGGAGGCCAGGAATTCCTCCATCATTTACAACAAAATGTCTGCTGGTTCAGTCTTGTGTAGGTCTTATGCAGACATAGGGAATCACAGCTCTTGTCAGTTCAGGAGTTTCATGGCCATATTATGTCCATCACAAAAGAATTTTAATACCGCAACCTCATAAAAGCAGTTTGAAACCAATACTACTTTAAAAGCAATGCAGACATTTTTTTTTCAATAAAATATAAGCAGTTAGAAGAGTGCTGTACCTCTAAAAATAAACACAGCAATCAGAGATGGTTTCCTCCCAGGGTCCCAAAAGTTATTCAGCAGGAGAAACTTAACTAGGAAAAAGTCCTTTTATTAGTATATTGAAAAAGAATTTGATAAGCATCACTAAAATTTCTATTAAAATAGGAATAATGTTTATCATTGTTATTATTCAATATTGTCTTAGAATACTGAGTAGTTTCAATGTAGTGAATGCAGTAAGACAAAAATATTAAATACCTTTTAAAAATAGGAAAACCATCTTAGAAGTTCACTGAATAAAGTTTTTCTCACTAAGGTGGCAGGCTCCTGCAAAACCATTGGTAAGAACATTTACTGAGTCTTAAAATAAGCCTGTAAGGAAATCAACTAGTCTTCCAATCAAAAAGCAAAGGATAAAGACCTCCAGCAAAACTGCAAACACCAGGAAGTACTTATAAACCCAAAAGTAAGTCAAATTTCCATACGTTTAGGTGGCTATAGGTTCACTTTAGAATTGGCTATGTTAAGCCTTTGACTACATGTAAATAAATATAGTAAATAATATAAAGTTCTATGAACAATTTGCTAGTAGACAGATGGCAACATAACAGAACATACCTGTAATGTTGATGAGAGGTTCATATTTTAATAAGCTGAAAGCTTTAAAAATGCATAAAATAGTACAAAAGATGCAAAAGCAAAACCAGAGAAAAAATAAGACTATATCATTCAAAATTCAGGTCCATGTTCAAAAAGCACACAAAAAAGTCTAACCCAACAACAGCCAGGCAAGTCATGAAAACAGCAATTGACTATGCTTCTCAATGTTCAGATAACTGGGAGGATTTATTTATTGTTGAAATGTAAGGTATGGGTATTCCTATGCAATGCACTGAAACTGTAAACATCTTTTTTGAAGTGTCACATAGCAATGTTAAAAGCACTGACAGCCTTTGAGTCCAAGATTTTATAGCAGGAAATCTATATATTTCATCTCTGAAATTTGCACCCTGCAATAACATATGTAAATATTATTTATTGCCACCCTCCAGGTGGTAAAAGATTTAAAACCAAGGGAATGTCCATTTATTTGGGGACTGTACACATATATGATTGTAGGTTCACATGATAGGTTGCTAATTAGTTTTTGAGAAGCATGGATAAAATACCTTCTTTTTGAGAAAGAAAAAGAGAGAGAAGATTGTGCAGTACACAACAAAGAAAATACTGAGAAGGTATTAACAACAACAAGAAAACCCACCTGGCTGACTATATCTCTTAATGTAGAAGAATTCATGAGTAATTGGAGTAAAGCAAGATATGCATGTGATGGTCTATGCATTTGTATCTGGTTATATAAATACTAAACATGGAGAAACACATAGGACTACTAGAGTCTTTACCCACACATTCCAAGTGAGAGAAGATAGGAGACAGAAGCAGTATAAATGAGTAAGGAAAAGCATGGGACTAATATACTTTTGTGTTTATGCATGGTTGGGCAGATATGTTCTATTTTAAAAGAAACCACAGAACTGGGAAAAGAAGATGAATGTGAATAGCCAAAATCCTACCTCTTCTGTGCCTGCATTTAAGTTCCAAACTCCCTAGCTGGCATCTGATAATGGTTCTAGCTAAAGGTATAGTACTGGGTAAGTTCTGATGACTATCAATGAGGGCACAGTGTGAACTTCAGTGCCGCTTAGCACCAGAGATAACAGATGTTCAACCTCAGAATATGCAGTCTTCAGAATAGTACTTAGGATTTAGACACATTCCCTTGGAGTTGCTTTTCTTATTGTACTTGCTCTGCATGTATCTTTCTCTGAAGACTCAGAGTCTAATGGAAAAGAAGTCATGGTCCAGGCCCACTCACTTACTGTCTTTTTGGTGCTTCTCAAATTTGAGCACTTTGGATTTTGCAAAAGCACAGATTTCTAGGCCTCACCGCCATTCTTTGATTCTTTAGGTCCTGAACAGGGTCTGATAGTCTGAACTTCTCCTGGAAGGTGTTGCTGTCTGTGGTTCAGGATCATGTTTTAGAAGTCTCCAAATTCATCTACTCCATTTCTTGAAACTTCCTTTTTGCCTCATAGGCAAAATTAAAATAGTGAGAGGCTTATTGGTGTATTAGAGTTGGAAGGACTTTACTGTGCAATCTTTCATTGCAGACATTGAAACAATGGTTCAAAGAGTTGAGGGAACCGCTACTCCATGACTCAGTCATGATAGAAACCAGAATCATCCTTTGAGTTCTGGTGAACATCCTGTCTGTGTTTAATACTTTGGATGCTGAATCTCATATAAATATTTATGTGTTGAAGATTTGGACCATAGAGTGAGGCTACTGATATTTAGAGTTGAAACTTTCTGAGTGACTTCAGGTCACTCTGGCAAGTATTTAAAGTGAACAGTGGTAGTAGGACCCTAGTACTGACGTGTAATGTTGCTTTCTGGATCCTAACACGGCCATTTGCTCTACAGGATACCTTCTACAATTGCCTTCCTGAAGAACCTCCACAGGTCCAGAGCAATGGTTCTCCCAGTATTAGACTGGAGTTTCTAAAACAATGAGTTAAACATTTTTTCTTATAGGTTAATCATGTCAGATGTTTTATTATAGTGATATGAAACTTGTCTGCACCACAGCTTCATTAGAGGTATAAGATAGTGGATTTTTATAAAGCAAAAATGATAGTTATTTTTCTTATTGAGTCCTAACAGTATGAGGAAGGGCTTTAATTATCTAATGAGCAATATTCCTCTTCGATGGCTCTATTCTAAAACAGTTAGTGAAGGACACAAAACAGATGCCAGATGAAATGAAATAAACTAATAAGCACCATAAAACAGATGCTAGATAAAAATTTGAGTGTTGACAAACATAACTTGAAGGAGGTAGCATTGTTATCTACTGATACAATACTTAAAAATGCTGTCCTTAGGGATTAATGTGGGAAATGAAGATTTTTCTTCATAATGCTTTTCCTTAAGGCATGGTGCTTGCATTTTTGATTTTGTAATCAATTTCAGAAAATACATTTTTGGCTGCTGGAAAAACTGGGTCTTGGGAAAACTAAGCCACATGTGTAAGATGGAACTTTCCCCAGAAAAAGAAGCAGTACTAAACATTGCCTGACTGCATTAGTTCCTGCTTTTTAAAAGTAGATATTCACTAGCCCTAGCAGGTCTGAAAATCAGCCTGTTTACAAGTCTAGCCTTGAACTACCAGAGATTCATCTTCCTCGGCAGTTAAAGTACTGGAATTAGTTGTGTGCCATCCTACTCTGCTTCGTTAGTTTTCTTTCTTATTGCTATCATGAGATAGGTGACAGAAGCAACATAGAGGAGGAAAGGTTTATTTTCGTTCATGGTTTCAGAGGTATTTCAGTCCATCATGGCAGGGAAGGCATGTGAATGGCTATGTGATAGTGGAACATGTTGTGTGTACTGTGTACATTGTGACTAAATGCCAATGGAAAAATATGAATAACTCAAATGCCCCCAGATCCCCTGTAATCTACTTTTACCATAGTCATACCCTAAGTCCCAAAGAATCCTCAATATTCAAAAGCACTGCTACCACCTGGGGACCAAGTGTTCAAATGCTCAAGTCTGCAGAGAACATTTCATATTCAAACCATAACATTTCAGCCTGATTCCAACATGCTCACAGACATCCTGTAACACAAAATGCATTTAGTTCAATTTTAAAGCTCTCATAGTTATTTTTTACATGTCCATTCTTTTATTTACATAGATTAGCTATATAAAATAATAGGTTTTATTATGATATTTCCTATATGTATATAATGTCCTGTGATCATATTCATCCCTCATTAAACTCTTATTCTTCTTATATAATTCTTTCACAGTATCAACATTGTTCAAAACTTTGAGGTTTTTCTGAGATTCAGAGCAATCACATGGATGTGAACCTGTTATATACTTCATTTGGGCAGTACAAATTGAACTAATTGCTTATGAAAAGAAAAAGAGATGGGGAGATGGAGGGTGGATTTGGGACAAGTTGGTGGGGTAGTAGAGTGAATACCATCAAGTTGTATTGTATTCAGTTCTCAACAAATTAACAGAAGCATTTTATTTAAAAATTTATAAGAGGTGGAAAGATGGTTCAGTGGTTAATAGTTCAATGCTTACTGCTCTTGCTGAATTCTCCTAATACATGTCAAGTGGCTCATAGCTGCTTGTAAATCCAGTTCTAGGGGGTCCACAACCTCTTCTGGACTCCACCAACATCTGAAAACATGTGACATAGTATTTTTCTTGCAAATAAACGTGGATTTAAATAAATATTTAGTAAGTTTTATACCATCAATACACAATGGCCCAGCACAAACCTTCCAATTTTAGAGTTGAAGATTGAAAGCAAAGCAGGCAATGACTGAAACAAACATATCAGGGAAATCAAAAGCCTTGGCTTGACCCTGCCATGTAGCGTCTTTCTTCAGCTGTTTCTGTTCAGTGCCTGCAACTTTCATTGGCCGCTACTCCACATTCCTGCTATCTCAAACATGAATGACATACAGCCCAATCTCTAATATAAAGTCCTTGTATCCATATTAAACCTCATGAGCACAGCCATCAGTTCCAGCATCTTCATCGTCATTCTGGAATTCTGAACTTCCACTGTAACAGCTCATCAAGTCTGCTTACAGCATTACAGGGCTTTCATTTCCCACATCTCCAGACTCTTCCACATTCCTCCTGTAATCTAGTTCCAAAGGCCTAAGAACATGTTGGCTAGTTTTAACTATGAAACCAGTCCTACTCATGGTATGAATTTCTGTATTAGTTATGTCTCTTAATATGTTACTGTGTCAAAATGACTAACAAAAGAAACATTTAAGAAGGAAAGAGAGGTTTTTTTCCTTCATGATTTCAGAAGGATTTTCATCTGCCATAGAAGGGAAAACATAGTAGTAGGGGCATTTAATGAAGATGTATTTATCCTGTGACAGCAGATCAGGGAGCAGAGGACGCAGGCTGGAACCAGAAATGAGTATAACCTTCAAAAGCCTGCCCCAAAGTCCTCCTGCTAGTAAGATCCCAGATTTCCATTCTTACTTTAAAAAGAGGAAAAGGGGAAATGTAGTGAGATTATATTATGTCTCCTGTCATTTTAAATAATTGTCCTGCCTATAAGTTCAATAAAAGCTGATTGGCCAAAAGGCAGAAAGGAAGTGTGGGCAGGGCTTCCAAACTGAAAAAAACTCTAAATGCAAAAAGAACAGAGACAGACGCCAGGCAGAGCCTCCGCACAGACACCACAAAAATACCATAGTGACACAATGATGAGACGACAGTAGACACACAAAAAACCCTAAAATGTGACTCTAAAAAAAAAAAAAAAAAGCAAGCCACAGGCTAAACTAAATGAATTAAATTCAAACAAGAAAGCTAACAATATACCTAAGCCCTAAGTCAATCACCATAAAAATGATACAAAAGTCTATGTGATTCTGTAAGATTGCATGTGTTTCTGTGGGACTGTAGCTCCAAACTTTCAGGCTAGGCCAGCTAGTCTAGACCAAAAAAAAAAAAAAAAAAAAAAAACACCCACGTAAAGCTTGAGAAAAAATTAAAAAAATGGTTTTAAAGCACAGAATCAGAGCCAAAATCTGCTTTTGAGTTGTTTGTCTCATAAGAGTCGTGGTACTGAGACGCCCTGGTGAGGGATCTGGGCTTGGGTTTGAATTAAAAATGGCAGGCTTTTAGAGTACAGCTCAAAAGCTGCAACAAGACCCGTTCCTAACCTTTAATGTAAGAAACAAGCTGCTTATGGTGGAGTTAAGGTTTCTGTTCTCACAGGCAAAAAGGAACAGAGGCATAGATGGATTCTTAGTAGCGGCAGCATTTTCTTGGATCAGCTCTGTTTGCTGGAGACAAGCAGAGGTATGGCTTTTTAAAGTGAGACTTCCCTGTTTCAGCCTTAGAGGCAAAACATTTGTGAGTCTTTTAAGAGGTTTTGCTGCCAAATACTTAAATAAAATTAATGAGCAACAGACAGCAGTGCTTTACTTAATGGTTATATGAACCCTAAAGCCCCCAGAGTGGTAATTGTGGGTCCTAACAGTACCTCAGCTAAAAAGCTAAACTTCAGCTAGACTAGGTGCTCCGTAGAGCCAGACAGCCACCCTAGTGAGATTTTAATCCTTAAACTAAACCTTGGCAGATTAAAACTGTGTAGAAACAAAAAGAAATAGAAATGGTTGGGTGGGCCAGCCACCCTAGCCAAGCAAAAGGAGGTCAGAAACAGAAAAGATAAGAGATATACAGTAGACACAGATTAAAATAAAACCCCAACAACCTGTAAATGTTCTAGGGTATGTTTAAAATATACGTAGGCTTGAAGGCGAAAGTAAAAAAGGAAAAATAGGATAAAGTGCTTAAAAAAGAAATAGAGTAAAAGGAAACAGTAATAAGTCACATAAATATGAAAAATACAGAATTCTCCCAGACATTCTAAGAAGAATTCATACCATTACTCCTCAAATTGTTTCACACAGTACAAACTGAAGGAATATTGCCAAGTTCCTTTTATGAGGTGACAATTACCCTAATACCCAAGCCACTCAAAGACACAACAAAGAAGGAGAATTACAGACTAATTTCTTTCACGAATATTGATGCTAAAATTCTCAACAAAATTTTGGAAAATCATATACAACAATATGTAAAAAATATCATCCACCATGATCAAGTAGGCTTCATCCCAGAAATGCAGGAATGGTTCAACATATGAAAAACCGTAAATGTCCTCCATCATATAAACAATCCGAAGGAAAAAAAAAACCACATGATCTTAGATGCTGAAAAAGCCTTTGACAAAATTCAACACTCCTTTATGATAAAAGCCCTGGAGAGATCAGGAATACAGGGAAAATATCTCAATATAATAAAGGCGATTTACAAGAAGCCAACAGCCAACATCAAACTTAATGGAGAAAAATTCAAAGCAATCCCACTAAAATCAGGAACTAGACAAGGCTGTTCTCTTTTCCACTATCTATTCAATATAGGTCTTGAAGTTTAAGCTAAAGCAGTAAGAGAATGAAAAGAAATTAAGGGGATACAAATTGGAAAAGAAGAAGTGAAACTATCTCTATTGGCAGATGATATGATTGTATACATAAATGACCCACGAAATTTTCCCAGGGAACTTTTACAGCTGATAAAGACCTTCAGCAATGTAGCAGGATACAAGATTAACTCAAAGAAACCAGTAGCCCTCCTATATACTAAAGATAAAATGGCTGAAAAAGAAATAAGGGACACATCACCCTTTATAATAGATGCAAATAGCATTAAATACCTTGGAGTAACTATAACCAAAGAAGTAACAGATCTATTTGACAAAAACTTTAAATCATTGAAGAAAGAAATTGAAGAGGATATTAGAAAATGGAAAGCTCTCCCATGTTCCTGGATAGGTAGGATCAACATAGTAAAAATGACAATTCTACCAAAAGCAATCTACAGATTCAATGCACTGCCCATCAAAATCCCAACACAATATTTTACGGACCTTGAAAGAATAATACTCAACTTCATTTGGAATAACAGGAAAGCCAGGATTGCCAAAACAATTTTCCTCCACAAAAGAACCTCAGAAGGTATCACCATTTCTGACTTCAAGTTATACTATAGAGCTACAGTAATAAAAACAGCCTGGTACTGGCACAAAAACAGACTTGTGGATGAATGGAATTAAATTGAGGATCCGGGCATTAACCCAAAAACCTGTGAACACCTGATCTTCAACAGAGACTCAAAATATTCAATGGAAAAGAGAGAGTATCTTTAACAAATGGTGTTGGCATAGCTAGTTGGTAGTGTGAAGAATAATGTAAATAAATTTACCCAAGCCACTCAAAGACACAACAAAGAAGGAGAATTACAGAGCTAATCACCCTGCACAAAACTCAAATCCAAGTGGATCAAAGACATCAACATAAACCCAGCCACACTAAACTTGATAGAAAAGAAAGTGGGGAATACCCTCCAATGCATTGGCACAGGTGACCACTTTCAAAATATAACACCAGTGGCACAGACACTAAGAACAACAATCAATAAGTGGTACCTCCTGAAACTGAGAAGCTTCTGTAAAGCCAAGGACACAGTCAATAGGACAAAAACAACAGCCTACAAAATGGGAAAAGATTTTCACCAACCCTACCAGTGACTGAAGACTGATCTCTAAAATATACAGAGAACTCAAGAAACTAGAGCCCAAAATGTTGAATAACACAATCAAAAAATGGGATTCAGAACTAAAAAGGGAATTCTCAGCAGAAGAATTATAAATGGTTGAAAGGCACCTGAAAAAGTGCTCAACATCTTTAGCCAACAGAGAAATGCAAATGATAACAACTTTGAGTTACCACCTTACACCTGTCAGATTGGCTAAGATTAAAGACACAGATGACAGCCTATGCTGGAGAGGTTGTAGAGCAAAGGGAACACTACTCTATTGTTGGTGGGAGTGTAAGCTTGTTCAGCCACTCTGGAATGCAGTATGGCAGTTTTTCAGAAAACTGGGAATCAATCTCCCCAAGGATCCAGGAATACCACCATTGGCTACATACCTTAAAGATGCGCATTCACACTGCAAAAGCATTAGCTAAACTATGTTCATAGTAGCAGTATTTGTAATAACAGGAATCTGGAAACAACCTAAATGTCCCTCAACTGGAGAATGGATTAACAAACTGTGGTACATCTACCCAATGTAGTAGTACTCTGCAGTGAGAAAAAATGATATCCTAAAATTTGCGGGCAAATGGATTGATTTGGAAAATATCCTCTTGAGCGAGGTATTACAAACCGAGAAAGATAAGCAGGGAATGTGCTCACTCATTAGTAGTCTCTGAACAAAAAAGCAAAAAGCAAAAAGCAAAGCATGTCCAAGCTGCAAACCACAATCACTGAACAGCTTGGGATCTGAAGCACCTTGCACCTTGGATCCCACTCCCTCCAGAGAAACGCCTGACCCAGTCTTGATGTTGGGGTGAGGAAAGTGGATTTGGTAGGAGTTGATGCTGAAGTAAGCCATATATTGAGACCTTGGGACCTCCTGCCCTTGCTGGGGAGGAGATAATGGGATATGGAGAAGAGAGAGTGACTGGAAGGGGTTGGGAGGGGGAAAGGAGCTTGAACAAGGGTATACATGGATAAAAAATATGTCTTTATTCATAATTAAAAGGAAATATAGAAGTTATTAAACAGATACCAAATGCTTTTGGCAAATGAAAATGAAAGACTTGGAAAAAAATGGAAAATACAAAGAGTGTCTAGATACTGTATGTTATTGTCTTGTCTTTAAGTTTTTTCACTATAAATGAAGTAGTTAAAGCTACTAAAAGACATTGGATTACAAATGATGATGTATTAATCTAATGTATATATTTTATAAATGAGTTGACCTTAAAACTGATATCAAAAGATATGCTACTTTGAAGAAGAGGTTTTTTTTTTTTTTTTCATTTCTGCAGAAAATGAGAATCTGTGGATTTATTTCCAGTTAAAGAATATAAACTTTGATCAGGGAAGACCCCCTGAAATTCTCCAGTGGAAATGGATTGCCCAGATGATTCAGAATTTCAGAGTACTTCTGTTGCAGTTTCCTCTGAGTTCTGCATTCAAAACAACTTCAAAGAGACTGGCTGAGATGACCCAGTCTTAGAGACTACTCTACCAAGGACTTGTCCATAATCCTAAGATTTTTTTTTTTTTTGAATCCTCATGGGATTGCCAGTGCTCTCATTCAGAAGGAAGTAGCCTAGAGGACTATGCCCACATTCCCAAAAAATGGATTATGAATGTTTGTGTTGGTTTACATGTTGAGTATGAGTCATTATAGATAATGAAAAAGAAAAAGGATGTTATATTTGGGGTTCCTCTTGTTTTAAAAAGAGAAAAAGGGGAAATATAGTGGATTATGTGTTACATTTTAAATAATTATTCTGCCTATGGGTTTAATAAAAGCTGATTGGCCAAAAGGCAGACAGAAAATTTGCGCAAGGCTACCAAGCTAACTCTGAGTACAGGAAGAACAGAGACAGATGCCAGAGAGATGCCAGAGACACAATGAGGAGATGGCAGCAGACACAGAGGAAAGAAGCTGAAATGCTGCACTGAGAAAAGGCACCGAGCCACACGGCTGAACAGAATGGGTTGAGTTCAGATGAAGGAGTTAGCAAATTATATGCCTGGGCCCTAGGTCAATCTGTAAAAATAATACAATCGTCCAAACATCTGTGATTCTGTAGGACTCTGTGTGTTTCCTGTGGGACTGTGGGTCTAAACTTCTGAACTAGACTGGAAAGTCTAGGCAGAATCAAGTTATAACAACTCTTACAGCAGTGTCACTAGGTTGGAACCAAAAATTAAGACACATGAGCCTGTGGGGAACATTCCATGTTGGATCTACAACACTGCCCTTAAAGTATGCTGATCTTTCTTTCCCACCAATGAGTATTCACTGTTGAGCACATTTTACCAAAGCCTCCATGGGCCATATGTAATCAAGGGTTCAGTACTGGTACTAACTTTACAGTGTATTGCAAACAACTTCTAAAAGTAAGAAACAATAGAGACATCTAGTTGCCTGGACAGTCACCCCAGAGTTCCTCTGTGGTGTTGGGTTATCCATATTTGGCCCACAGGCTTACAATATCTCACAGTCTTTTCTATGAGGCAGAAATTTTGAAGGACTGCCTGCCTAGTCTTGGCAAAGTCTAATAGTTTTTTTCCCTTTATGTTCTGCTTGTCCAGCTTTTACAGCATACTGTCAGCAGTCAAGGCAGGAACAGTTTTTTTTTTTTTTCAGATGGCTAGTTTTGCCACATTGAAAGCAAACTCCATATGGACCTTTTTGATGCTCATCATCTTGAAGTAAATTGGTGCTGGCAGGAGCAGATGTGTTTCATTATTATGAAAAGCCCTATGTTAACAAAACATTTTAAATGCCATATTTTGTAGGTCTTTGAAGTACTTGAAAACCATCTAGCTATCTAAAATATATCTCTGTTTGACCTTGAAAACATACCTAACATGACTACAATTTTGATTGTTATAGGTGACTAACTACTAACCTGCATTTCTTTATTATTATTCTAAATAGTTTGTAATAGTAACTATCAAGGACTAGAAACTTACATTATATTGTTAAATAAACTACATAGGTTTACACATAGATTAAATGAACTACTACTCTTAAATAAGAGTATAAACATATATATATATCATGTTCTAGTAAAACTTTAAATTTATATCAATGTACAAAAATTTGTGTAAAATATTTGAGACTAGTGGTTGTTTGAAAGTAGACTCAATAATCTACCCTTTAAACTCATCATTGTCATACTTTCTTTAGAAAGAGATCCCTGAATCTAATCTTTGTTTAATTTTATTTTCTGACAATAACCAATAACAATTTGTAACCAACCCCCCAAAACAAAGACAAATACCCATATACCACTGAATGACCTCAAACCACCCATCCCATTGTCTGGGAATGTGAACATTATGTTCTTTTGACTGCTTCCTGTTTCTGAGGGTGCTGGAATCTTTAAAGGACCCTGAAAAAATTATGATAATGGTTAAGTCTTGGCTAGAATAGTCTGTGAGGCTGGACCATCTCAGCCAGCAGCCTTGAAGTTATTCTGGATATAGAGCTCTGAGGAAACTGCAACAGAGACACTCTAAGAGGTTGGATTACACGGGCCACCCATTTTCTTTGGTGTCTAATCTCCGTATTCTGAAAACATATAAGCATTTAAAGTTAGCATATATATGTGCATTAATATAAATATAGACTGTGCATTATACATAAGCCAGCCAAAGAATTTTTTTGTTTTATGTTTGAGTAAGTAAAATATACATCACCTCTCTTGTAGTTTTTCTAGGCTTATTTTTTTGTCTGTAGCCAGGATTTTCAGGATATCTCCCCTATCAAATTTGATCCTGTTTAACCTTGAATGAATCCACAGCCCTTCATTTGCTGTGGAAACAAAAGCATAGCCCCTTCTCCAACATAACATACTCCTGGACTTCCATTTTGAAATTAAGGCATTTAAAATATATATAGGTTAATTTAATTTAGCAGTTTCCACAATCCAGTCTCTCCCAGCAGCTATTGTTAGTTCAACAGCAATCAAAAAATTTAAAGACAACAAAATAACATATGGGATTCAGAGTCCCTATGTATTTCCCATCTCTACATGGCTTATTTCATTTTTATACTTTACACTTTCCTTAAAGACTTTATTATTTTTAAACTATTTACTTATTATGACTGTCTATATCCCGTTCCTTTTTCATTTTTTAAACCTTATACAACAAGGAGGGTGAGAAAAAAAAGAGATGGAGATCTTAATAGAGGAAGCAAATATAAGGTTGAAAAAAGACTGGGTGCTAGAGAAATCTCCAAGGACTCAGAAGATGCCCCTGCCCAGGTCTCCAACCAATAGCGAAGGCGCTGCCTAAACAGGACTTCCCTCATAGTCAAATGACTAACCACTCTAAGTGTCATCACAGAACTTACATTTAACAATGAATACATGGCTGAGCACTGGGCTGTGTCCCTGGTCCAGCTGATAGCAGGGGAGGAGACTATAAGTAAGGGGATAAGTACTATGAGGATAATTCCCACAGCGATGGCTGGCTGGTGCTCTGAGGAACTCACTGAATCAAAAACAGCCACCTGGGAAACCATCTAGAAAAGAAACTAAGCCCTCTAAGGATAGGCAACTGTCCACTGATATGGGCAACATGTGGAGTCTCAAGGGGAGGGTTCAGACTGTGTTTCTATGCATGGACTGGTACCTTGGAGTCCATTTCCTCCAGAAGAACACCTAACCCAGGCTTGATAGTAGAATGAAAAAATCAGCCTGGAGTGGATGCCACATTGGGACCTCTTGCCCTTTCTGGGGAGGATATTGGGGGGGGTTAGGGAGGAGGGAGGCTGAAGACTGACTGGGAGGTGTCAGGATGGGGAAGGGAGTTGGAAGAAGGTGACAAATGGATAAAAAAATGAGACTTTATTCTATAAAAATAAAAAAAATGAAAGTGTTAAACACACTATAACATATTTAGAGGTTCCCCCCCCCGTTTGAACCTACTTTATCACGTATTTGTTGCCTTTTCTGTCTGCATCAGCAAAATCTTAAACCACCATACAGCTTACTTTATGTCAAGTGGAGGCAAAAGCTTCAGCACTGAGACACATCTTTGTATCACAGCCTTCATGAAAGACTGTGGGACTTGGAAGTGGTGTTTGACTGCATTTTTGTGTCTTTGGAGCCCTTTTAAAAGCTTTCTCAGGTCTTATGTCAAAATATGTGCCTGGTTGTGTGCAGAAAGATATACATGGTATGTACTCACTCACAAACAGATTTTAAACCTAAAGCAAAAATATCCAAGCTGCAAACCACATCCCCAGACAGCTAGATAACAGAAGAAACTTGAGAGAGACATCCACGGATTCCCCTGGGAAGGGGAAATAGGGAAGATCTCCTGAGTAAATTGGGATCATAACAGGGAGTGAGCAAGGGGAGGTGGGAACAAATCTTGAGAGAAGGAGATGGTTAAATGAGAGGAGCAACAGAGAGGGAGAACAAAGTAGTGAGTGTCTTGGTAGCGGGAGCCACTGTGGAGTTTAGAAAGAAAACTGGTGCTAAGGAACTCTCCAAGAACCTACAAGATGTCCCAGGCTAGGATTCCAAGCAATAGTAGAGAGGATGCCTAAACAGAACTTCTGCTATTATCAAATAAATGACCACCCTGATTGTCACCATAGAACCTTCATCCAGCAATGAATAGAGGCAGAAGTAGAAATTTATAGCTAAGCACCATGTCGAACTCCTAGTGCAGCTGAAGAGAGAGGGAGAGGGAGAGGGAGAGGGAGAGGGAGAGGGAGAGGGGGAGAGAGAGAGAGAGAGAGAGAGAGAGAGAGAGAGAGAGAGAGAGAGAGAGAATATGAGCAAAGGGATCAGAATCATGAGGAGGAGACCCTCAGAGATGGCTGACGTCTATTGGGACATCATTTGACTCTGAAATAATCACTGAGGAACCTTCATGGAAAGGAACTAAACTCTCCAAAGGTAGACGACTGTCAAATGGCTTGGGTAGTTTGTGGAGCCTCTTGCAGTAGGATCAGACTATGTTCCTGGTGCATGAACTAACATCTTAGAGCCCATTTCCCACAGAGGAACACCTAACTCAGCCTTGGTACTGGGATGAGAGACTCGGACCTACCTCAACTGGGTATACCAGACTGAGCTGACCCACCATGGACTCCTTGCCCTCCTTGGGGAATGGATAGGGAATGTGGGGGAAGGCTGAGGGAGAACTGGGAGTGACTGGGAGGAGGAAAAGGGGGGAGGGAGCAGTGGTAGATATGGAAAAAATTTAAATAACAAAACCAAAAAAGAAGTATAAGTTTAAATTTTATAAATTTAAGGCATATAATGTGAACTTTTTTTCAGTTTTGAGAGTCTAGTACAAAGCTTCCTACAAGCCAAGCTCTCTTTCATTAAGTTACAATCTCAGTTCAACAGTTTGATAGGTTCCATATATATACATTAAAAACCACTGTCTCCATCACTCCATGCAATTGATTTTTTGTGTATGCTGTGACTATTTAAGTTCTATCCTAGCAGCAAATTCCAAAAATACAAGTAGTATTATTGTCACCATCAAAATGTACTTTATATCACCAGAACTTATTTATCTTATATATTTGAAACTGTGGACCTGAAGATGTCCCCCCTTCTCCTTGGCACTCTACAATTGGGCACAGTGGTGCAGGCCTGGAGTATCAACTACTGGAATCCTCCTGGAGGATTGAGAAATGACTCACTTTACAGATTTGTACCTTATTGGCCCCAGGAAATGAATGTGAGAGAGAAAGGAGGAATCAGGATGTGCATCTCCTTAGTGTGAGAGCCAGTGGAAAAAAGTGTTCATCGATGCTGTCAGCCTTCCAGGTAGCAGCTGGGTGTCTTGGTTTTGATTTTTGTTTTATAAACATTTTCTCTGCCTGTCAGTTCTCCAAATGGAGCTAAATTCATCTCCGTGTCAGCTGAGGTGTAAGAGCCCCAGTAAATATGTCAAAGCTGAGAAGAAGAAGGCTCCACTCAGAAACTGGCATAAAAGGGAGAAAGGAAAGTACTTTATCTTTATCACACGGTCTGGACAGTACTATGGGAGGCATTGCCTAATGGAATGTTAAATGGAAAATGTCTCCCTCTTTCTAGAGGATCTTCTGACTCTTGAATCTGAAGACACTGGTTGACAAATGCTTGCTATCTCCATAAAGAAAGCTGTCAATCACTTCTCTATGCAAGACTTGCTAAGAGATCACCACTGACTCCCATCCCTCTTTTCATGTGCATTGAAGAATACTTTAGAAATTCATTACAACCAAACAAAACCAATTTTCAACCCAAGGTGGGGTTCTCCCAGAAACAGACCCCAAACCAAAGTAATTTCTAAGTAATTTATTAGGAATATACTCTCAGGAGAAGACAAGAGAATGAAGGTGTTCAGGGAAGAGGAAAACCCAGATGAGGATTTTTTTAATAAAATAAAGTCTCATTTTTTTCCATATATCCCCTTATTCCAACTCCCTTCCCCCTCCTAACCCCTCCCAGTCAGTTTTCAGCCTTCCTCTCCCCTCCTCTCAATCTCCTCCCTAGAAAGGGCAAGAGGTCCCAAGGTAGATTAGCTCAGCAGCAATTCAGGCAAGTCTGATTTCCTCATTCTAATATCAAGCCCGGGTTAGGTGTTCCTCTGGAGGAAATGAGCTCCAAGGTGTCAGTCCATGCACAGAAACACAGTCTGAACCCTCCCCTCGAGGGTCCACATATTGTTCATGCCAGTGGACAGTTGCCTATCTTTGGATGGCTTAGTTCTTTTTCTAGATTGTTCTCTGGTGGCTGTTTTTGATTCAGTGAGTTCCCCAGAGCTCCAGCCTGTTTTAAAAGATTTCCAGACCTGTTTGGGCCAGAGGTTCTGACCTTGCCTGTGGCAGATTTTATATGCCAAAGAAATGATTCACATGCTTATATTAATTTCATACTGTTTGGACTATGTCTGAGGCACATTGCTAATGAGCTCTTTCATCTTAATTCAACCCATTTCTAGTAATCTACCTGACACATGGCCTGGCCTATGGATCACCTAGTTTCCTTACATGTTTCTTCTTTGGGGGCTGGATGGAGACTGACTCTGCCCTCCTTCTACCTGTCTCTACTCTGATTTCCTCCCTATTGCTATGGTGCTTGCCATAGGCCTAAATAGTTACTTTATTTACAGCATCACATACAGAAAACAGTCCTATCACACCAGCCAGCCATTACTGTGAGAATTTTCCTCATAGTTCTTATCCCCTTGCTCATATAGAGACCTGTCTGCCCCCCACCCCCACACCATCAGCTGGACCAGGGACTCAGCCCAGTGCTCAGTCATGTAAGCCCTGCCCCTACATCTGTTCATTGCTGAATGTAAGTTCTGTAATGGCACTTAGGGTGGTTATTCATTTAATTATGGGGGAAGTCCTGTTTAGGTACTTCACTATTGGTTGGAGACCTAGGCAGGGACATCCTGTGAGTTCTTGGAGGTTTCCCTAGCACCCGGTCTTTTTCCAACCCCATATTTGCTTGATGAAGATGTTTTTTAAGGGTAAGTCTGTGGGTCACACTAATGGAACCCTACAGAGTTTATTGAACAAATGACTTATTAGATCTGTTTCTAAGACAGGATGTGGCTTGAGAAGTTACTCACACACAGGGCCTTCTTTGCTCCTGCTGTTCAAAGATAAGCCTCACGTGGTCATCCATACTGGTTTTTATCAGGAAAGCATTGCAGATACTGGAGGATGAGATGATAAAGGGATCTCAATGGTCTTCATCATGGCAGAAGCAGTGATATCTTCTACAGAGTACAGAGTGGGGTTGTGGAGTAGAAAGTACTCACTCCAGTGCCAAAGTAAAAAAATGGCTGTTGTACAAGCACTGTTCATGAAGTTTGGGCTATCTGCATATACAGGGCCTAGCTTCTCCTGCATTGCTCTACTATAGTAGGATGCTTGCTAAAGTGAAAAAAAAATTGAGGTACAATTGATGTTGTCCACTAGGTTAGACAGGAGCTTCCTAAGAATTCTGAGGATGACTTGGATTTTTGTCTTTTGGACTTTGCTGAGTATCAAGGCTGGAGAAGCCTTAAAAAGCGGCAGCTCATAAAGATATAACAGAGATAGGCCAGAATTAGAATGCTGTGCATATTTTAATGCAGGCTTCATGGTGTAGTAGTAGAGGTAATAGACTCTGGTGTCAATTATCCAAGTTTGATTCATAATTCTGCTGTTCACTAGCTGTGGATTTTAAGCAAGTTTTCTATGCTATCTGTGTTTCACTTTTCCTTTGAGTAGAGTGGAGATGTTGCACCATTAGGGTTCTTATGAATATGTAAGCCCTTAATATGCCATATATTCTCTACACACAAATCATTATACACATAATACATCTATTATATAATATCATGTAGGGTATGTTAGGTTGTTAACATTGCTGTGGCCACGCCCCGCCTGCAGGGGCTCCAAAGTCTCTGACATAGTCCTACCTACCCTTTAAAATTGCCAACCATGTGGGAGACTTTCTCTTTCTCTCTGCCCCCTACTCTACTCTTTTCCTCCTCTCTGCTCCTCCCCTTCCTTGATAAACCTGATATGGCTCCCTTGGCAGCTTGCTGGTGAGTTCTTTCATGCGCAAAATACTAACAGGGTAGACATAGATTGTTCAAAGATACTATGTTATTTTACTTATACCATGACATCTTACCCCAGAGCTATGGTTTCAACCACTACACAATACTTACTTTGAATTAACAGTGTGTGTATTTTTTCTGCATCATCTTTTAGCCCAGGCTAGCCTCAAATTCCAAATCTTACGTTAACTTCTAGAGTGCTAAGATTATAGGTATGCACCATCTGCCTGATATGTATTCTAAATAATAAACAAAAAGAAAAATCATAGGGGTCATCCACTGTGCTTTATAACCTAACTTAGCTGCTACAGTTATCTATGTGGCATTGATAAATGGCTATGTGGCACTTTTCAAGATTAGAGTCACATTTTCATTACAGGTTATTCAAAATAACATACTTAAAAACTACAACAGAGTGTCTAATACAGAAAAAAAAACACTCAACAAAATACTACCACAGCATTCCTCATCATATCCATATATTACATTATTTCAGGTCTTCAGAGATATTTCTTAAGCCTTGAAGTGAAGAACATGTTATAGATTTTCCACTTAGGGCTGAATACTAAAAGTCACTTATTCTCAGTTTTTTGACTAGTTATGACTCTCTGCATTAGCTTCACAATGCAAAAGGAAGCTTCTCTGGCCGAGTTTGATAGCAGCTATATTCTTTATGTATAAATAGAGATATTCAGAAAGCAATTTGACACCATGATCATTTAGAAAAACAATAGGTTCCCCTTGAGGTCCCATGACCTCCTGAACCACATATTTTTGACTTACATTTATAGTGACAAGCATGTGTTCCCTGTTATGAGACAGTACTCCTATCCATTCAGAAAATATTTGGTTACCAACATCAGTATTTGAATTGTATTTGAATAGTATTACATATTAATTTGTCTATATCCTAATCAACAGTAAGAGAAGTTTGAACTTGTGTTATTCATTTAAGAATTTGCATTGTTTCTATAATCCAGGCAGCTCTGGGCTATTTGGTTCCTATTTTCATTTCACAAAAAGTCTAATGACCAGGTTGCTTTTCCTCTTAGGTGACTTACTCCAGCTGTAGGAATCTCTCAGGCTGTTCTGTTGCCACTGAATGTCCCATTTTATTTGTTTCTTGCTGTTTCCTGTCCTCTTTCCCTACTGCCTTCTTCAACCCTGAGAATTAGAGGGACCATAGTGATGTTCTCCAGGCATGACAAATTATGTGCAATCATAGACATCTTCAGATAGTGGTTATTTGCTACACAATGCAATTCATGCCTGTAGATATTTATTGATTGCTTTTGCAAGCCAATACTTTATAAGATTTATTTCTTTGTCTCTGGAACACAGCAAATAAGCCAGCTCTGTTTTAGCACAGCTCCAAGTCACAAGCCTTCTAGTAAACAATAAAGGAAACAGCTGCACTATAACAAACACAATTCTTCATATAGATTGTACTGGCTCTTTGAACGCTGCCAAGCCACAGCTAGTTATGTTTATTTTCTTAGCTGATGAAGAAATGAAGTCAGAAAATCACATTAAAGAGCTACATACCTGCTAAGAGCTGAAGATAAATGAGCATGAGTTCTTGCTCTGCAAGCATAAAGACCTGAGTTCAAATTTCCAACACCCATGTGAAAAGCTGGGTATGGCTGTGTGTATGCCTGTAACCCCAGGATTAGGGGATGGAGGCTGGATGAACTTGGAAGCTTGCTTGTCAGCAAACTATATGTGAACTTCCACTTTATTTAGAGTCCCTGCCTCAAGGAATGAGGTGGGTAGTAATAGGGGAGGACACTGGCATCCTCATTGGCACACATGACACACAGATATTCCCACACACTTATATCCACACATCAGATTCTCTCTCTCTCTCTCTCTCTCTCTCTCTCTCTCTCTCTCTCTCTCTCTCACACACACACACACACACACACAATTTGATTCCAGTCATGTCTGCATATAAATAGTCTTTGAGTATTTTATTTTCTTGTATTGCTTAACATTTGTTGTCTAACAAATCATTTCAAAATAAAGACTCAAAACAGCTATTGCTGTATGTGGTTCATCTATGGCTTGGTGTGTGAACTGGGAGATTTTTCTGGTCTGCTTCTATTATCTGATCTCTACATAGCATCTCATGGACTGTGGTCTCAAGTCTGTGGTCTGTCTTCACAATTAACCTACATGAACTAAGATGGCTCACTTAAACTGAAGATTGACTGGCCATTTGCTAGGGCTCCCTGACTTCCTAGCAGGTACTCCAGGCTTAGTCAGCTGGGGATCTCAAGGTTTAAACACACCAAGAGAGTATCTAAGAATCCAATATCACTCAGGTACTGAAAACTCTGCCTCCTGGCAAGGGCAAGTCACATGGTCTACCCAGATTCAAGGGTAGAGAATTAGACTTCACTGTTCACTGGTAGATAAGATATTATGATTTACTAGTTCTCACTATCTGGTGAGTAAAAACCATATAAAAATTATTCAGACAAATCTGCTTACAGATTAAGTGGTGGTCTTTTTCATTGCGATCTAAAATGCTAAGGCAGCATAGAGCTTCAGATTGACCTTAAGGGTATGAAGGGTTTTGGGGAAAGTGCTGGGTGGTTTCAGAGGACATGTGATTTCAAGGATGTGTAACTTAGCCTCTGAAGCCCTTCATAGTTTTCTGAGTAAGACTTCCCATCACTCTGCATCACTGCCCCATACCCTGCCCCAAGGATTCTGGCACAGCTGGAAGCCCAGCTGGGCATCTGTTCCAGGAAACACAAAATTAACTTTATGACCAGAAAGCACCAAGCCTGTGGTACAATGTGGTTTCTGTCTACTTTGGATGTTTAACATTCTTGGACCCAGAACCACTTATTTTGTCCTATTTCGGGATCTGTGGCTTATATTGCTATGGTCTTAATGAGCCTGTTTACCTGAACTTTTAATGGTGTCTTACATCTTTCTTTAAGTGAGCAAGGGGTAGTGGGGCACCTAGTGGGAAGTCAGTTAAGGTTTTAGGTGGTGATGATGCAGCCCTGGATGCCCTCCAATGGGCTCCAGTCTACTCATCACATTTTTGTCACTGGAAATGTGAACAGTACAGTTGAGTATGTGTGTTCTGAGCAAGACTGTATTCAAATCCTTGGTCTAGTATGGTTACTCTCTCTCTAAGTTTTTAGTTCATAAAATAAAGACAATCACAACTTATTGTGGTTATTATGAGGATGAGGTGTCTGAATGTGTTTCAATCAGTTTACAACAGGGCTAGGTGTACAGTAAGGGCAGACATAGCTGATATTACTAATAGTATTAAAATTCTTATTAGTATTCACATTAGTGTTATTTGGCAATGGTTCCAGCACCTGGTACCTTACCATCACTGTTTAAAAACTCATTGAAACACTGGTGTCATATTCCTGGAGATTTTGATTACAGCATGCCCAGGCATGTATGTATTTTACCAAGGTTTATTTGAAGGCAGCTAGTGTTCAGACCAGTATGTGACAAACATCATTTATCTTGCAAAGCTGAGTGCATCTCTCTAAACACTCAACATTCAGAAATAGTGGGGTTGCCTAGAGAATTATTGGAAAAGACATGTGTAAAACAGTCTCTTTTCCTGAAACCTACAGACCCCAAATACAGAATGCACTCACTCATTCTCCAAAAGAATTTACAGGAGCTACTACCCTTGCCCTCAAGATAGATATCTAGAGTTGAACTTCCTACTAGGTACCTCCTCTTAAAGGTTCATATTATCTTCTAGCATTGCTGCTGTGGAGATCAAGTCTCCAATCATAGTTGTCTTTGAGGGACACTTAAATTACACCTGAGCCATAAAAATATTTCTGAAAAGGAGTATCTAATGAGGGACTGAACTTTCTGTTGGAGTTAGTCAATTTTTTAAGGTTAATAAGTTCTTACTGGAGGCCCAAAACTATGCTAAGAAATATTCTTACGTTAGCATTTTTAATCTTGCCAATAACCTAATGAAATTGGTAGTGTCTGAGGGAGCAGCAACTTTGTGAGTCAAATTTCTTTGCCAAGGTTATCTGATGATGGACGGTTCATCCAGAACCTAAGTCAGGCTCTCAGCCTCAGGCCCTTGTTTGTAGCTGCCTTCTTGGCAAAGAAGCCTGTTTCTTCTCTGTCCTCAGGTAATTTCTCTAATGAAAGAACTCTGAAGTTTAGCTTTGTATCATCTTCCCTCAAGTAAAGACATTTGTTAGTGTCTATATGGCTAAGTCCTAGTTAATGGGACAGACAGATGCAGTACATGCAAATTCTCAGTCACATTCTTAAAGGGGATGTGCTTTTTCTCCATTTTAACTATTTTTGCACGAAGGAAGTCATCATGGTGTACCACCATGAAACTCAGACATGAGGGCGATATCTTAGGAAATGCCAAGGACATGCTTGGACTCCTGATAATGACATATGTGGTGGACTACATATGCACATGCAGATTATTAAAAGAGAGAGAAATAAACTCTAAGACCACTTTTTTGTCAGCAACAATTTGACCCATATTAAAGTTGGAAGATCATTTGTACTGCTCTTTGACTTGGATCCAGAATTGCACAAATGAAGAAGGGGAACTGAGCAGTGGTATACAGCCATTGCTCTCTGGTCCTGATTGTGCATGTCATGTGACCTGTTGCTACCTTGATTTCTCCATCATGATAGATTGTCCCCTTGAACTTGGAGTATAAACAAACCCTTTCTCTGTGAAGTTGACTGTCAGGGAATTTAACCACAGCACTAGGAAAAGAAGCAAAGACAGAACTTACTAGCCATAGAGTCACATTTAACTAAGTCTAGGGAACTATTAAACATGGTTTAATTTACTTAGTAAATCCATTTAGTACATAGAGGATTCAAAATACACACACACAATCTAGCAAGAAAAAGTAAGACTCCTCAAAAGGGATAAATTGAGTCTTATGTAGAATTCACAAGTTGATAAACACTCATTAGAAAAATAAATCTCAGGCAGATGTGCCCTTCAACTAATTGAACAAAAATCCTTGAAAAGCTCAGTAGTAGTCATAAATGGAAAAGACACTGAAAGAATAAAAATATAACACAGAGGAGACTATTATTACTAATGATTAGATTACAAACTGAATTGTTTTCTTTAAACACTTACAGAGCATATGACGTCATATACTGACATTGTTTAAGGATGTTTTCTAATAAACTCACAGCCCTTGAATAGTAAAGAATAATCAAGTGAAATCTAAAGAATTGAACTTTGTTCAAGTGAACTGAGACTGTCACATTGGTTTTGAAATGCTCCTGTGACATTAAAAAATTTAGGGCAATGTAGTATGAGAATTAAGTGAAAGCAGCAATTTGTCCTTTGCTTCTCCATCTCTCAAATTTATGCTCAGAATTCTCTCATCCAGGTTGACACTCTTCATTCATTATTATAACGTTTAAAAAAACCTTACAAAACCTAAAAAAAGGGACAAAAACAAAACATAAAATAAACTACCGAAAGTCAGGGACCACCTTGTACTCGTTGATCCTCATTTTTCTTTCATTGTACACTGGTGATTGTTTCCCTATCTTATTTTTTATTTCATGAGCAATAAGTGAAATTATGCACATAAAATGCCCAGCATAGTGTCTGGCAAAGAATACAGAATAAATGTAAGTTCCCTCTCAGTTTCTAGTCGCTAAATTGACTCTGAAATCATCAGCATAATGATTTTTTCTTGGGTCATTTAGTCCAGTTGAAAAGCTGTGGCAGCTCCCCCAAGCCTCCTTATGTAGCTGGAAAAGCACCCTGTGAAGTGATTTCATTCTTTGTTCTCAGCTACCCTTATTTGGGAAGTTGGGAAAAATGCTGTATTTTTGTTGTTGTTTTTGAAATTTCCAATAAACAGAAATGTATCTGTACATTGATAACAGAGAAAGACTGAACCACTCCCAAATTGTTTGGTCCAAATATTGATTCTTTCCTAATGGCTCTGGAAGCAATAATTATTTATCCATTTCTTATTGAGACCAAAAGTTGTTTGGCTTCAGGATTGGCCATAGCTCATTTAGTTTAAAAATTCAGACTTTTAAAATGGGAATCCCAAGATTATAAGGCATTGGAGCACCAAAATACTTTGCTAACTTTCAGTATCCAACCTTCACATTTATGTCCACTGCTCCCTGCTTACCTAACATCAACTCAGTGGCCAGCTCAGATAGGTAGAAAACTGCATTGTAAACAATGCTTGATGAATCCTCCGAGCATTTAAGATGGATTATTCATCAGCATACACTGGCTCTCTGCCCTGGTGGTCTTTCCATGGGTTATAAGTGACTAAGTTCAGGGGAAGCCCTCTCCCCAGGATAATTTGTCTTCCTTCAGCTCCAGTGAATTAGCATATGTATCTTATTGGGCCATTGGGTTGCAATGGCTATTAAGTTATAAAATAAGCAAATTATTATTGCAGGTCTGCAGCAGATTACTCAAAGCCCCTGCTGTTTTGAGAAAGAAGACTTAAGTCATCAGGGAGGATTGACCTTCAGTTTCTTGATTGGAGAAATGGTTATTATTTTTTTAATTTTCAAAAATGAAAATAGCCTTATGTTTCTTTCTGTTCACAAAGCTAATAAAAGTGCATGTTTAAATGTCAAAGAATACAGAAAATCATAATGAAGAAAGGCAGGAGTAATTAAATCCCAATACCCAGAGACAATCACCGGTAACATTTTGCTGTGTGTGGTCTAAACTTCCCCTTCCGCTCATTTGTGTAAATGGTACTATTTTATAAAATTATTCAATAAGCACATAGTATATAATTTATTACCATAAGTATGGATTTTTATTATCAGTTTTATGACTATGTAGCATTGCTTTGCATGTGAGTTATAGACTTTATCCCCAGTTGCTTCCAAAGCACTCCCATTAGCAATGACACTGCAGAGGGGGACCTTAGTCACTTCTAGGTATGTATTATCTTATACCCTTAGGATATATTTTTGAAACTGAAATTGCCAGGCATATGAGAAGTATTTGATACCCAGCTCGTACCACTGGGTTGCAAAGAATGTCTCAGCTCACAGACTGACTAATGATTTCTAAGAGCAGTCAAGAAAGAGTCTACAGAGGGTATGGATTTCTAGGTCCTAAAATGAAGTGAACTAAAAACAATGTCCAAGATCAAATTAGAGAATCTACAGAAGTAAAGAACCAGGGTGGTAAATTCTAGGAAACAAAAAAGCATGGAGAGCTCTTGGGGACAGTAGGCCATCCTTACAGCGAGTGTAGGATATGGCACAGGAGACACTGAAGCCAGGAGAAATCTTTGTGGCATCGCCTCTTACCTCATTTCCCCACTAATGATGCAGGCTTGGTTCTGCCAGTGCTGGTGTATAAGTGAAGGTGACTGGTTGATGCAAACATGCATGGGATAATCCATGCTGGGCATTTGGGCATTCCTTTCAACACTCCCCACAGAATCCTGGAAACTGGGAGTTTGGAAAATGGCAGCAAATACAGACCTGGTTCTGCTAGTGCTTTCTGCTCTGCAACTCATCGTTTGTCTTGTCCTTAATCCCTATATGTTGTGACAATGAATAACTTTACTGTTGATACTTTTATCAGTTCATATGATCAGAATGAATGGCTGGACCTCTAGAAAAGCAGAAGCTCACAAGACAAGATAACTGCACACTTGAGACATGTAATGTCCTCAAAAGATATTTCACATTTCTTATATGAAACGAGTGTTGGAACAGACAGAAAACAAATTTCCACATGCAGAGTAAACATGGCAGGGTCTCAGCATGTGAAGTCAAATCAAAGTATCAGCCTGGAAAAATGGTATGCCTGAAAGAGGGAGATACAGCTGCCTTAAAAAATAAAACAAAAACAGAGCATGCATATGGCTATAGTCCAAAGAGCTTAAGGAATGGACATACAGAAATAGCAGCAGATGTTAAGAAATGTCCTCCGGTGCCCTTCTCAGGCAACTTGGGCATTTTCATCTTTAAGTGCTTTTTAGCAGTTTGAGCTTTCACTGATAAGTTTGGAAACAAGTTTACCCCCCCTCTTTCCCTCTCCCTCTGTTTGTGTGTGTGTGCATATGCCAATGTGTATCAATTGCTTTCCTCTATTACTCTTTACATTTCCCCCTTGAAATGGTCTCTCAACTGAACCTGGAACTCAACCAGAAATCCTGCCTCCTATCCCCAGCACTGGGACAAGAGGTGACAGCTGCCACTCCCAGCATTATAAGGGTCTTAGGGATCCAAATTCATGTCATTATGCTTGTGTGCCAAGTACTTTAGCAAATGAGTTATCCCACCAGCCCCTCATCTCATTTTTATTGAATTTGTTATTGATTCCAAATAACATCACCTTGATTAGATATACTTTTCTCCTTGTAATTGCTTTATGTGTTTTACTTTGGTTAACTTACTAGTGAACAGGAAAACACTTATATATCACAAATATTATTGATTTATTCTATCCAGACACGGAACATTTATTTAATGAGTGATAGTCACAGCAGGAGATGGTGAAAATGCAAAGAAAAGAAAACACTGTGATAGTGTTTAACATATAATTGAATGTGCCATGGTGATATTATACTCAGGATCATACAGATGGCTACTGACAGAGTTAGGACTCAAGCTCAGTCTATTTTAGCCCTAGTAACTGTTCTTTCCCAGGTGAAAAGTCTATTGTGTGTGTTTTACAGGAAGGATGCACACAACTGTGCATTTCTAGTATTATGTAAACCAAAAGAAAAGCTGACACATGTTTATTGCTTATCTTACTAACGGGTAGCTCTCCATGAAGACTCCCAAGGCATGTTCCAGCAGTCTTTCAAAGTTATGGGCACCTACAGAGAAAGCTACTCCACCACAGGATTTTTAAATAGGACAATATTTGAATTCCTGGTACAGAATCAATATTCTAAATGACAATGTATAGTAAAAGTAAGTCAAGTCCATGTTCATACACAATTTACCTTCAAAGTTATAGTAAAGACTTAGCATCTTCTCAGGGCATGCCTGACAGACAGTAGTTTCTATAGCCTGGTGATGGCTGCTCTTTAAAATCTTTAGAATTCACTTCTGTTTAAAGAAAATGAATTCTTAGCTGGAGATTGGGGAAAGTTGTGATTACTGGTACCTTCTGCTTTCTTTTTGGTATGTTTATATTTACATTTTCCTCCTTTCATAATATCACTGGACCTGTTCTTCAAATTCTCTCAGACATGCAAGAATATCTGCCACACTCTAAAATTTTATATCAGTGGCATATTAAGTTAACATATGTCATCCTGTAAGACACACATTTTATAACAGACTCTTCTATGTCCATATGATTTGGTAGGAGTTGTCTTTTTCCCATTTATGTCTTCCAGGATTGCTTCTCCTCTATTCTTCAGGTGTCTGTTCAGACACTACCCCCAGCACTGTTCTCAGACCTAGTGCTCATTCTTTCTGCTCCTTATTCTTTTATGTAACCCTTTGCGGACACTTCACCAGCTCTATGCCACGTTCTGTTAACTATTTTCTTAAGGTGGAATGTTACATTAAAGCAGAACACTGCCACTTAGCTAGGTGGGATTGTGGGGAACATTTCATTTGCAGTCAATAACATATGGCACTATAGGGACTCAAAGCTCATGGGCATCTCATAATAAGAAATGCATCTAGTCCATTTCCAAGAGTCCTCAAACTGTTAACAGTCAACTTATTTTTTAAGACTAAGACTAAGTTTAATTCTAAGCCTCAAATCTCTTTTGAGACTTGAGGTAAATTCTTAGTTGTGGGCCCTGTTAAGAAAGGTCATTTGCTTCCAAGATATAATGACACATTGTAAATATTTCTATTCCAAAGTGGAGGAATTGGAGGACAGAAGGAAGGGTGGTACTAAAGCAAGACTAAGTTCTAATGAAGCAAACAACAAAACCTGTAAGTCCATGCTTAGTCTCTGGGATATATAATGGCATGGCATAATCTCCAGTGAGTTTTGCTGTTTAGCAAATCACCATGTAATTTGCAGCAGTTATTGTAGAAGAAACAGTGCTCACATTAAAGATAGTTTATTCTGGGGCCAAGATTGAGTGACTATGGGCTGGAGTGGGAGGCACACAAATTTCTTTTACCTCAGATTCTAATGGTCCAATTGTAAGGATTCCTGGCATGCCATGTGGTGAACCCAACATGGTGCCTGGTGAGATAAAAATTCCTGGCACATCACAGTCAGCATGGTGCAGGCAGAACATGCTTTGTATAGAGGACACACCCATAGGCATGGCTATGTAAATTTGTGCCTACCCTTTCTCTTAAAAGAAGCCCCCTATGTGGAAGTCTCTCTTTTCTCTCTCTTCTGCTTCTCTGCTCCTATACTCACTGGGCAACTCTCCTGAATAAACTCTCATGTGGTCCTGGTAGTGTGTGTGTGTGTGTGTGTGTGTGTGTGTGTGTGTGTGTGTGTGTCTGATCTCCCAACACCAATGTGAAAAAGTTTCATAAAGAATTCTTAGTAAGAAAAAATTCATTAAGTGAAATATTTCCAAATACATTGGCAGATGCTGCCTACATCAGATAGATGGGCTGGAGTAAAGTGAAGGAAGCTGCTATAGGCTTCAGATGCTGTTCCATCTCTTTAGTGTTTGGGTTGGTGGAAACCAAGAGTCTGTTCATATATTCCAAATAATTTCTCTGATAGTCACAGGTGTTAGGTTGCATATAGCAGCAGGCAATGAACTTGGAGAAACATTCAGAGGGCAAAATACGCCAAGAGATTTTGAAGTTTGTCTCTGGACCTGTAGTGTTTCAATCTCTCCACAATCAGCCTTAGTCAAATTATGTGCTAAATATGTGATGTGCTTCACCTGGCTCCCATGGACATTCTCTGGGGCTGGATCTTTTCATTGCCTTTGGCTCTTCTTGGCAAATGTTTCATGCTTTTGGTAGTGCCAATATCCTGGCATCTCTATTGCAGCTTAGGCTTAATTTTTCCATATTTTCCTCTCAGATATTGCCTAAAGGAACTCTGACCCTATTGCTAATTTCCTGGCTTCCCTACCCTGGTCTTTTGAAATCAGCACAGAAGCCTTTATAATTTTACAGTTTATACATTCTATACACCTGGCAGGCCCACATTGCATGAACAATGGCAAGGTCTATTGCCAACTTGTAGTTGTGCCCCCAAGCAATCCTTCTGCATTAGCTGCCCAAGTGCTGGATTACAGATAGAGCTTGGCTTGCTTTCTCCAAATAGATTTTATTATTAAAAATCTCTAACATCTTTATTCCACACAGAGAACTATTATAATGAATTATCATGTACTACTTTCACCCATGTGGTCATTGTTACATCACCTACATTCTTAGTTAAAGACAGACTTTCTGTTGACAGAAATCATTTCAATTTTTTAACCCTTATTATCCTCCAGTTATTCTGGATAAAAGCATTTTCTGTTGTTCTGTAGTGACATCTAGGTTCATATGTCCTATTTATTTTACTTCTGCAATTGAAATGTAAATGCAATAAAATGTTATTTACTGAGCTTAATTGCATGAGGTTGGAAACTAATTTAGTAGAAATTTGTCAGTCATTTAAAGACAATTTAATTTTGTTATTTTTAAAGATGTGTAATAACTTAAACTAGCTATTGGGAAGCCAATGTCTTTTGGGATCATTTTTTAAAACTATAGGGATATTTAGGAGGCTGTTTTAACCATCTATAAATATATGGTTGTAAGAAGCATGCTGTTCTTAACTGTGTGTTATTTTGCTTTAAAAATTATACTGTGAGTAAATTCTGTCACCTCAGGTTGTCAGAACTGAGCAGATGGTGGTTTGAAAAGAAATGGCCTTCATTCACTTCACAGCTATGTGAACTGAAAATTTTACCAACTATATAACATCTGCATGTGTTAGTGCTCAACACTATTTCATTCAGACTTTCACTGTAGTCTCCATTATCTTGAGTTTTCAATAAGATAAATCAAACTCATAAATGTTAACTAATTTGACCCAGCTAATACAGATAAGAACAGAACAAACTAGAATTTGTACCAGTCATTGGTAACATCAAAACTCATGTTTTCCCTTGCCTTGTTAAACCTAATAATAGAGGAAGCCTCAAGGTGGCTGTCTGTGACCAGGTGCAGTGAGAACTTTGGAAGTTCTATGTTATGGGACCACAGAGGAATTCAGAGCACGATACTGCTAACAGAGCCTAGGGATGCTGTGAAGGTTTCTCAGAAAGAAAGATGGGAGGTCTCTTATTAACCTGTAACTCACCAAGTAGGTTAGATTGACTGGAGATGTGGAACAATTTTTACACACTGTAAACATGCATTACTCTCATTTGTTAATAAAGATCATATCTGGGCAGGAGAGATTGGGTTGGAGATGCAGACTAGGAGAATTCTGGAAACAAGGGTGGTATCAGAAGAGTCTCCAGGAGACATAGAGGGAGTAAAACATGCTGGAAGATAGGTAAAGCTAGGAGCCATATGGCAACACATAAATTAATAGAAATGGGTTAATTTAAGTTGTAAGAGCTAGTAAGTAATAAGACTTAGTTACTGACTGGGCATTTGTAATTAAGAATTCATGTTGGTATTTGGTATTGAGCAGGCAGGAAAAAAAGTCCACCCACAGATTAGTCCACAAGCCCCAGGGATCTGCTTATTTTTATCTTGCCAGCACTGAGGTTCCAACTGTATGCTACCATGCCTGGTATTTTTAAACATGGGTTCTGGGACTTGAAACCCCTTACCACATTTGTTATCTTTCCAGCCCCATACTTCCCAATCTTACAAAAATTAATTAAAATGTTATATATTTCTCCATTTTTTCCTTCATGAACCCCCTACAATGTTAGATCTGTTACACCCTCTCAAATTTATGGTTTTCTTTTCTTTGATTATTTTATATATATATATATATATATATACATATAGTCACAGTATTTAAATACAACTTTCTGAATCCATTTAGTATTGCTTGTGTGCTCTGATTTCAGGGTTGATCACTTGGTATTACATAACCAATTGGGGTATTCATCTCTGCAGAAGATTAATTCTCCCTCTCTCAGCCTGTAGTTCTTTAAGGGTGAGGAACTATAAGATTCACCCCTTCCATCTATTATGTTTATTGGTGTTGTGATTGTTTGGGTCTTGTTTAGGCAGCCATGTTGTTGAGGTATTCTGTAGGTAGCTTTCCTGTCATTTCTAGGAGACACAATTTTACATCAGACTTCCTGGTGCAATGGCTTTTAAAATCTTCCCACTTTCTCTTCTTGAATATCCTCTGAGCCTTACCTCTAGGAGTTGTATTGTGGATGTATCTGCAGGGCTTGGTAACTCGTAATCAGTTTAACCAGTTGGGGTTGTCTGTGATGGTCTCCATGTGCTGCAAAAGGAAGCGTCTATGATAGGAGGTGAGAGCTACATGGAATTGTGGTAAAAAGATAAGTATTTAGAATGCAGTTAGTAACTATCCTGATAAAGTGTTGATGCCAGAGGTTTTACTCTAATATTCAAAGCCTCACTAGTCCCTGGTAGTTGGTTAGGTTTTCAGTACCAGCATAATTTCCCCTTTTTTGAACAGGACTTGAGTTTAGTTAGACAATTGTTGGTTACTGCCAAGATATAAGTGCGGCTATTGCATCATTAAGAGAATTTTATGGGATGTCACAGCTGGGTAGGACCATTGATCATGTCTCCCCTTTGGCAGCTTACATAGCACCTCTGATACTATGAAAGTGAGCCCTCAGGATCAATGCTTTCAGGCCAAATTCACCTCATGTTCCCTGAATCCTATGTTTAACGTACATGTTGTCTTCAGCATTAGAGACTTAGAGAAGGCAACTAAGGGTAACAGCATTAGGCTATATTGTTTCAGGAGTCTCTTGTATTTTCCTGATGAGTAACTGGAAAAGATTTTTCTCATGCTTGGTACTGGAGTTCTTATTAGATGGTCTACAGTTCTTGGGTAGGGGGAGCATTATCAATTTAAGTGGCATAAATATTGTTATGTATATATATTGTTATATGTAATTTTAGTTAAATTAAAAATGTTTCTTGAGAATTCTCTATTTAGCTCCTTAACCCATTTTTAATTTGATTATTTGGTTTTTTCAGCTTTATTTTCTTAAGTTCTTTATATATTTTAGAGATCAGTCCTCTGTCAGACATAAGGTTGGTGTAAATCCTTTCTCATTTTGTAGGCTCTTGTTTTCTCTTATTGATCAATTCCTTTGCCTTACAGAAGTTTCTCAGTTTCAGTAGGTCCCATTTATTAATCGTTGTTCTCAGTGTCTGTGCTACTGGTGTTATTTTAAGAAGTAGTCTCCCATGCCAATGCATTCAAGGATATTTCCCACTTTCTTTTCTATCAGGTTCAATGTAACTGGGTTTATGTAAAGGTCATTGATTCACTTGGACTTTTTTTTTCTTTTCAAGGTGGTAGATATGGATCTATTTGCATTCTTCAACATGTCAGAATCCAGTTATGCCAGCACCATTTGTTGAAGATACTATCTTTTTTCCATTGCATATTTTTGGCTTCTTTTGTCAAAAATCAGGTGTTCATAGGTGTGTAGATTAATGCCAGGGTCTTTAATTCAATTCCATTGAAGCCAAGTCTGTTTTAATGCCAGTACCAAGCCATTTTTATTACTGTAGCTCTATATTATAGCTTGAAGTCAAGGATGGTGATGCCCCCTGAGTTCTTTCATTGAGCAGGATTATTTTGGCAATCCTAGGTTTTCTGGTTTAAAAACACTTTTAAAGACTTCTTCTTCTTCTTCTTCTTCTTCTTCTTCTTCTTCTTCTTCTTCTTCTTCTTCCTCTTCTTCTTCTTTTAAAGAATTGCTTAACATCCTTAGCCATAAAGGAAATGCAAATTAAAACAACTTTGTAATACTGCCTTATAACTGTCAGAATGGCTAAGATTATAAACACTGATGACAGTCTACGCTGGAGAGGATGTGGAATAAGGGGAACATTCTTCCATTGATGGTGGAAATGTAAACTTGTGTAGCCATTTTGGAAATCAGTATGAAAGTTTCTCAGGAAACTGGGAATTAATCTACCTAATGATTCAGAAATACCACTCTTGGACATATACCCAAAGGATGTATATTCTTAACACAAGGACATTAGCTCAACTATGTTCATAGCAGCATTATTTATAATAAACAGAACATGGAAACAACCTAGATGCCCCTCAACTGAAGAATGGATTAAAAAATTGTGGTGTACTTACACAATGGAGTAATACTCCACAGTAAAAATAATGATATTCTGAAATTTGCAGACAAATGGGTAGAAATAGAAAATATCCTGTGTGGGTTAACACAGACCCACTAAAAGAAACATGGTATGTACTCACATATGTAGATTTTAGACATAAAGGATAACCAAGCTACAGTTCACAACTCTTGAGCATCTATGTAACAAGAGAGACATCTATGGATTCCTGGGAAGGAGAAATAGATAAGAACCCCTAGTAAGTTGGGAGCAGGGGAGTAATGGAATTGGGAAGAGAACAAGAGGGAACAGGATAGTAGAGTTAGGGGAGGGATGGAGAGGGAGAACAATGAAATAGATATCATGGCAGAGGAAACCAGTTGGGGGCTAGGGAGAAACTGGGTGTTGAAAAATTCCAGAAATTCACAAGGATGACCCCAGCTATGACTGCAGGTAATAGTGGAGAGGGTGCCTAAACTGGCCTTCCCCTGTAGTCAAATCAATGACCACACTAATTGTCATCATAGAACCTTCACTCAGCAATTGATGGAAGCACATGTAGAGATTCATAGCTAAACTCTGGGCTGAGATGCTGGAGTTCAGTCAAAGAAAAGGAGAAGAGATTATATGAGCAAAGGGGTCAAGATCATGTTGAGAAAACCCACAAACACAGCTGACTCAAGCTATTGGGAGCTCACTGATAGTTGGAGAACATAAATAGGACTGAACTAGGCTCTCTGAATGAATGTGGTTTGAGCAGTTCGTGGGGCCTCTGTCAGTGGGACCAGGATTTATCCCTAGTGCATGAACTGACTTTTTGAAACCCATTCCTTATAGAGGCATACCTTGCTCAGCCTTGACATGGTGATTGGGGTTAGGTCCTGCCTCAACCAATATCTCAGACTTTGTTGACTCCCCATGGGAGGCCCTACCCTTTTTGAGTAGTGGATGGTTGGATGGGGTAGGAGAAAACGGGGGTTCAGTGGAAGGAGAGGAGGGAAGGTAAACTGTGGTTGATATGTAAAAAAAAAAAAAAAAAACAACACTTTTAAATGAAGAAAATGTCAAAGAAATGTTCCTGTGGAAACTTGAATCAGGGATAACATACAGCTTTCAGTTTGAATGCTGACTTTAACCAGTTGTGTGTGATTCAATCTTAATGTGATGAAGATGTCAAATCTGAAACCTATTAGAAGGAGCAAACCTTTCTTTGGAATGGGTGGGAGTATGGCATGTGAGTCACATGTGAAATATTTTTATAACAAGCTTATCACAGCAGTTATAAGACATTAGTCACACTTGTTTGTTATTCATCCATTTGATGAATAATAATAGTACAGCCAGTATTTCATAATTGTAGGTTCCCCTTCTGTGCAATCAACCAACTGAGGAATGAACATTTCATTACTTTTATGTTTTATATTATTATCATCATAATAATCATTATATAAAAACATATTACCGGGGTTATTATTATATCTTATCATAGTTTCCTAAATTCTGTAAGAAAACAAGTATTTTAATGTCTTAGGTATTAAATTTATGATTAAGTGATTTAAAGTATACGAGAGTATGTGCATAGGTTACTTATATGCTTTGATATACTGTACTGTAGAAGAGACTTGGGCTTGTAACAATTTTGATACCTTCAGAGGTACTGAACCAATTCTTCATGGGTATCAAAGACATATAGATATGTGTATATATATATATACATATATATATGATTTAATGTGTTTTGAACATATCTAGACCAAAGAAAGAGTAAATCAAGCTAGTTAGCATATCTATTGACTTACCAACTTATCATAATTTGCTTGCATTTATCTTGTTATACACACACACACGAGGCTAGCTTGTTTGTCTTTCCATTTAAAATCAAGCATAATGTTTTAACTTCTAGTGACTCTACTAATTACTTTTGTCAACTTGGCACAGTCTAGAATTACCTAGGAAGAGGGCAGCTCTGTTACAGGATTGCCTAGCCTCTTGGAGTCTTTGCCCTGCACAAGTTCTTGCCCTGATTTGCAACAAACTCCTTCCTTCCACAAGTGGCTTTGGTCATGGTGTTTATCACTGCAACAGAGAGGTCTAGATGTAGAACAGTGACCACTTAGCTTGCTGTATAAATGGATGATTTCTTTAGTTATCTTTCTCTTTGCCTTTAATCTATACAATCCCACAAGTTGACACAATCTGGGGAAATCGCTTTCAAATTGTGTTTACTACTAGAACCTTGATCCAAATGAAAATTTTACATTGTGATCAGATGTGTGAAGTGAAAAAAAATCTAATTTTAGTTGAAGGAAGAGGAAGACGGTGCCAATCCTTGTCAACTTGGACTCCTCAACTCTCTGTCTCCTGAATTATCTGGAGTCAGAGAAAGGTTCTCAAAGTGTCCTTGGTTCTAGAAGAACTAGTTTCATGTTACCTGGCAAAGTTCATTCTCCATTCCTCATGTACTGAGCTGAAACCTGTAGAAATAGGATCTGACAGCTTGTGTTTAAATAATAATTCTTGCAATTCTCAGACATATTGAACTTTGAGAACAGGACACATGGAAGCACTTGGTAGCTTTGTTGAGACATCTCCATTCAGGAAAAAAAAATGCTGTTTCTCTGTGAGGTTTTATTTTTCCTAAGCTCACCACAGAAATATTCTTGAAACAGGGACTGATATTCTGCCAGGTCTATAAATATTCAGGGGTTATTAGACAAGTCACTAAATTTATCTTCTGTTTAAGAATTGTCCAATAAAACTGGGGATGCTGGAGTGTATTTGTAACTTCAACACTAAGAGGCAGACATAAGATGATCCCAAGTTCTAAGCCAGCCTGTAGTAGAATAGCAATGCTTTGTTTCAAACACCAGCCAAATGAATAAACAAACAAACAAAAAGAATTTCCCCCATACATCTCCAAGGAGCATTGACTATACTGTACACAGAATGTGTGCTATGTGAATGCCCTTTTGTGAGTGCTGGAAACCAGAAGCAGAACTTCTTTATGAAGTGATTGCTTCCATAGCCCAAAACTGCCATAACCCCGAGATGGAACCTTAGGGGGTTTTACTGTGTCAGAATGGAGGCCACACTGACATGGAAGGTTTATCTGAGGTTGCAGTAGAGACTGGGTGTGGACTGTTTTGCTATGTCACGACTAGAGAAATCTGACCCATGTCTTAGCAGAAGACTTGAAACCTGCCATCTCCTGGCTTTAAAGACTCCACAGAAAGCAGTGAATAATGTGGGTTATTTCCCTGACTTGTACCTCAGATTCCTGGAAACATTTTAAAAAGAGGCAATCTAGCCTGTAGGTCAGAAGCTTCTGTAGAGATTTTGCTGCTTGCGGATGATATGGAGAAGGGGGAAGGAAAATAGAGTAGAGGTTACAAGAAAGATAGCATTTTAGAAAGTTCCTTGCTGGAGAGTACCTGTAAGAGCTCCAGGAGAATACTTCATAGAAAAGCAGAAATCCCAAGCTAACTCTTGTAAGAGAGGTGAAAATATAGGTAACAAGAGTTCCTGGGAGTGAGCACCTCCGGGCCGCAATGCCTGCTTCCTGCCACTCATGGAAAGCACAGGCCCATTCTGTGGTAGCCTTCATTCAGCCTGGTTATTCTTCACCATTCTTTTTTGTTTGTAGTTGTTAAGAACTGCAAATGTCCTATTCAGGGTTAGGGAGGAACTTCTTAAAATAGCTCATGCCTTTCCCAATTTCCTTCTAGGAAGTACACCATTTCAGTAATCCAGGACTGACCCCAGGCATGGCCTCCCTCTCCTGGAAGTGAGATCTTTATCAAAGCTTTGCTCAGAAGTAGGACCCACAAGACCTATAGCTAGAGATTCTTTCAGCTGTGGCATATGTGGGCAGGCACAGTTGGAAGATTGTTTGTCCTGCCTTCCTTATACAGACTTGTGGGGTCCCACTCACAACAGATCCTAGATTTCCTTTGTTCCTTGCTTGTCACATGTAATCTGCTTCATGTAACTTGTTGCATACAGGTAAGTATTTGATTACTTTTAAATAAAGAGTAGTGAAAGCATGTTCTGGGCCATGGCAAATTCAGTCAGTCTCTAAATCATTTAAAAGCTTAATGCATTTTGGTGCTTTGGACAACAAGTGCATTCAATTTTCAAAGGGAATCTGAGGAAGCCAAGTGATGCGTATCAGATTAAAGTTTCTAAGATGGGTGCAATGGTATATGCCTGTGATCCCAGTTACTGATGATGCTGATGCAAGAGACTTGCAAGTCAAGGGCTCCTGGGTTGCAGAATGAGTTCAAGTTCATCCTGAGAAATTTAGGAAGATCCTGTTTCAGTTGAACAATTAAAATACAGATGGGCCTGTACCCCAGTGACAGAGTGTTCTACAAGCAGTTTTAGATGGATCATTCCTGAGATATGGATTTTAAGATTAATCCCAAAGACAATGGGGATGCAGAAATGTCTTATGAACAGAAGCAGTGGAAAGCTTGCTCTCCTTGTGTTGATTCAAGTGTACAGGAAATAGTGAGAATAGGACATTCCCGAGAGTCCCCATGGGTATGCCTGAATTCATTTGTGTGGATATTTTTCTATCAGTAATCTCCAAATTCCAATCTCAGGAGAAAAAGTCGTAAAGTTCCTCTGTGGGAGAAATCTTTAAGTGCATCTCCTTTGATTTTCCCAGTGACTTTCTTTTAACCTTGACAAATATGCATCTAATATGGAGAGTCTCTTCTTACCATGTAGAGTTTCACTTACAAGAACTGGAACAGGAACCAGTGGAAGAAGCAGTATGTAATTTTCAATCAAGAAATCATTTTTTTCTGTGTTGAACATTACATACACTGTGGTTTTATTTTCTGAAGGTCATAGATGGACAAGCCAATTGCCTCTGGGAAAATTAGTCACCCGATAACTTTCTGGGCTGAGGATGTCAAAGTATTGTTGGCCAGCTGGGGTCTGGGGCACCTTGGAAGGACAAGTGCTAAAGCCATTTTAGGATAAACACCGGGGGTGGTTTTAAATGCATTCTTACACATTTTAGAGTAATTCAGAATGGATTTGGATTGCTTCTGTGTCTAGGTTTTCTAAATCAGGATCACTATGTGGAAAAATAAAGTCAGCATATTTTTGATTCATAAGGAAAAAACAAAATTAAAAAAATCTACTAACAACATGAAATTCTACTAAAAAGCCTGATTTGTGTTTTGAGTTTGCTCCTTTGGGGAGGGAAACTGAACTACTGTTGGAAGAATGCTGCACATTGCTGGTGACAGCATCCTGGTACCTTGGCAATGGAAGCTAATGGGGAAGGCAGAAGCAAATTAAATATAATGTGTGAAAGGATTTGGTCCATAGTAAGCTTAGAAGGTGTGATTTGAAAAGATGTTAAGGGAAAAAAATTAATTGGTTGCAATTCTGGTGACACCTGCCCGTGTCATTCTCAGTATTAATTGAGTTAACATACTGTGCCCAATAAAGTTTTAACAGAGTGAAGCATGGCAGAATTGTAGGCCCAGCAGGTTGCTTATTGGAGCTGCACAACCTGACCTCTGGGATGAGCATGGAATGATGGGTGATCAACTTTACATCTATCCTCCAGCTGGGCTCTCAGAGGTGTAGAAGAGCTATGAGCAAGGTGACTAAGCAAATCTCATGCTCATTAATAGTGAACAAATGCTTTAATAACTTGGGGGGAGGGATAGGAACCAGTTGAGAGACAGGAGGCAAGAGCCTAATGGACACAGTGAGGTTCTGTGTGGAGTCTAATTCCTGTTCCATGAATTCCTCTCATTCTCTGGGAGATCAGTATCAGCTGCTGGCTTCCCTTGCCCCCTGATGTTGGGTTTAATCATGTGATTGTTCTGAGGCATAAGTGATGGGAACAGAGGTCTGAAATATACCGATTGTTGAGTGTGCCCTTTTGTGTAAAGGCTATCTACATGAGATGAGATCTAGAGTGGGAGGTATAGACTGAAACACAGTCATCCAATAGAGAGAAGCCAAGGCAGGCTGAAGCATCTTACCTGAAAGTTCCTGAGAGCAGACAGAAATAATATAAGTCTCTGATCACCGACATGGTCTGTTATGTGGCTGGTGCAGATAGTTGAGTACAAATAGTCCTTTTCTTGCTGTCTAGATATATAATTTTAGAGACACATCCTGAACCAGACTTTTTCTTTGGGCCACCAACCAGCTCCAAAATTATGGCATGGAAACTTCCTAGTTATGAATGCTCAGTCAGCTTAGGTTGATTTATAGCTAGCTCTTTTAACTTCGCCTGTTTTCCTTATATACCTTGTGCCTCAGGGCTTTTTACTTTTCTTCTTTCTGTATGTCTTATTTCCTGCTTTCTCCAGTGTCTGTCTGTCTGGCAGGTGCCTGACTTCTGGCCCTGAGTGTGTTCCTCTCTTTCTCCAGAATTCTCTTCTCCTTCTCCTCTCTCTCTAGATTCTTCCTCCTGTTTATTCACTCTGCCTGCCAACCCCATCTATTCCTCTCCTAAATAGCTATTGGCCATTTAGCTTTTTATGAGAGTAATCAGGTGCCTAAGGCAGGCAAGGTGAAACAAATGCAACATATCTTTACATAATTACATCCTCACATTGCTAAACACAGTATAAATAAATGTAACACACCTATACCCAGTTAAAGTAATAATTCACAGCACAAACAAAATTAACACGTGTTTACATAATTATAGTAATTTCTACAGCATACAGCCCTCTTTTTAGGCCTTACCTATCTTACCTGCAAGGTGAGCATTATAATTACTACCACACAGATTCACCGTATTCACTAAGCAGTAACTGTATATTGGCTTGATTTGAGTGTTTGCATGGCCTCCAAAATCTTTTGAAAACTTTGTCACCAATGAATAAGAATTCAGAAGTGAGGTCTTTCAAAGTTTATTCAATTGTGAGGATAGGGTATATATATGGTTAATGACTTTAAAAAAGAAGCCTGAGGGAGTTGTTGGTTCCTAATTTCGCTTCTGTTTTTTTTTTTTTTTTTTTTTTTTTTTAGCAAGATATGATTTCTAACATTGAATGTCTTTCTGGACTACACAGCCTATAGAATGATGTGAAATAAATCCCACTCTTTACGATTTATCTGCTGTAAGGTATTTTGTTACAGCATCAGAACAATAGTAAGGCACACTAATAAGCAGCACAGTAGCTACAATTTACTGAACACTTGGTAATATGTGCCTGGAGCCAATACAGATATTTTATCTATATCATTTTGAGAATTATACAGTTCCAAATGATTGTTATCAATACCATGCACGTAAGCATGCATGCATGTGAGCACACCCCTGCCCCACCGTATACTTCAACTTACAAATAAGTTTTCAGTGAGGTTAAACTTGCAGCTCATAAGGTGCGTATTGGCCTTATTTTCCTTACCTTGTGGTTTATTATTTTTTTTTCACTAGACTAAACTGCTTCATCCATCTTTCTGAACTATAACTACTGTCAGAATAGCATGCTGTGATTAATGAAATATTTTCACATTATGGCATATGATATTTTCAGTAATAAAGTTGAAGATATAGGCATGCAGTCCATAAATGATTGGCTTTTTTTTTGTCTTTCATTTTCTCTGGGTTCCAGGAAAATCACATTAGAGTCAGAGAAGTCAGGTGTGATTTTTTTAGCATCACTTAGAAAAGGCCCCTTTGAAGGGAAGAGTTCCCAGGGCCAGGTCTTCTTAGAATGGTAGCATTTCCCCCCTCAAATATTTGGGTGGCCATTTTTGGGGGATGAGATGAGAAACTTTGTGACAAACATCTTGCTTACTAAGACTGAGAGGAAGATAGATGAGTGATTCTAGGTCTGAGAGGCAAAGGGTGGTGAACCAAGCAAAAGTGAGTGCCCTTGAGGCCATATGGTACCTTGAAAAGCAGGACCACCAAGTATGTGCCTGTGATGGTTTGAATGTAATTGGTCCCCAAAAGCTCATAGGAAGCAGCACTATTAGGAGGTTTGACTTGTTGGAGTAGGTGTGGCCTTACTGGAGAAAGTGTGTCACTGTGGGGGTAAGCTTTGAGGTCTCATTTATGCTCAAGCCATACCCAGTGTCTCACACTACTTCCTGTTGCCTACTGGTCAAAATGTAAGCACTTTCAGCTCCTCGTCCAGCACCAGGTCTGCCTGCATACTGACTTGCTTTCTACCATTATGGTAATGGACTAAACCTCTGATCTGTAAGCAAACCACACCCATTAAATGTTTTCTTTTATAAGAGTTGCTGTGATCATGATGCCTTTTCACAACAATAGAAACCCTAACTAAGACAGTGTCCTTCTGAGGACAACAGGTATTGGTCAATAGATTTATAGTTACCAAAAGCTTAACTTGGGGCATCACTGGCTGAGCCTGGCCTTGGAGGACCTGGAGTTCACTTTTCTCAGAACATCAGTGTTTTAATCCAGGACACTTGAACAGTGAAGAACCACAGAGGTGGATCCACAGAAGCTTTGATAAAGAGTCAAATGCAATAGAGAAACTCTGGTAGACTGGTTCATTGATCAGAATCTATTTTTCACACCCTTGAGTAAGAAGGATGCTTTTAGTGGGTCTTGAATCTCTTGGGTTTCTTTTATAAATAAGTTTATTGTCAATTATTTGAAAGTTTCATACATATTTACAATGTACTTTTATCAGTCCCTACTCCTCTTGCAACTCCCCCCAGATGCCTCCTCACACCATTGTGTCCCCCTAACATCTGCTTTATGTTCTCTCTGTTAGCCCCATATCTAGTCAATGCTGTTTATATGTGCATGGGCAGAAGGCCATTCACTGGAGCAAGAGCAACCTAATAGGGGCCCAATTTCTGAAGAAAACAAATTTTCTGTACTTCATCAGATAAAGCTTTTGAGATATGGGTGGGAGCTTTGTGAACTGTTTTTTCCATGCTATAACTCCACTGAGTTTCTTGAGTAATTCCAGAGAATGGGCATTTTAGCATCTTGGGTATTTTAATTTTGGGGGTTGGTAAAGCTAATAAAAGTGGCACAGCTATATTTGCATCTCCACAATGTTCATGTCTTTTATGTAGAGTTGTGGTATGGAGACCTGTGAGGTATTTAGAAGTAATAAGTGCTGAGGTGAGATCCTGGTATTTGGTAGTGGTACCTTGAAAATTGGAGAGCTTTGCAGGTGCAGACTCTGAGTGTTTTGCAATGTGTGGATTGTTTAGGATCACTTTTTGACTTTTAACAAGGAGCTATCTTTATGGTGACTAGGAGTCAGTAGGCTGCAGGGCAACAGGAGGGTGAGAACAATTGCAAGGTATATCAGAAAATTCTGCCTCCCTGAGTATTTGGATGTCAGATGGGTTTCAGCTCTGTCCATCCAGGTAATGGGAGATTCCTTGAACAATTGTCAAGCCATTAATTTGTACCTTGCACTGATATTTCAGAAGATACCAAATGAGACTGTATGTCATCTAGGGATATTTGTACTTTAGGCTTAGGACATGAAACTAAAGAGATTGATGAGAATAAATTTCCAGAGCACTGGGAGTGTCACATCATGTACACTGAGGAGAGTATGTAATACCCTAAAAGACACATGCTCTCTACTTAGATATTTATTTAATTGAAGCACTTCAAAGAAGCCATAAGGTCCAATCATTTCTAGTTATATATTTAATGAGAAGCTTTTACTTAAAAGAATAAATTGCAAGGAATTGGTAGTCTTCCAAAACAAATCTTGGATACATGAATTTCTGTTTTTTGACAAGCATCTTTCTGTTAATTTTTTTGTATGCTATGTACTAACCTTAAAGGCTAAACATTTCTTGGTTTGGAACATTCAAAATGACTCATCCTTTCCACGAATGTCTTTACACACCTACACACTGTTCTAGGTACTGGGATTCAGTGATAAAGTGTTAGAATCCTTCAGTCCTCACTTAGACAAGGAGATCATCTTGATGAAATGTGTAATTGGATCAGTGTTTTCCATTTCTATTCTCTGTTGTATCAGTAGCTTTCCCCATCACCATGAGTGACAGAATATTAGACTAATACAGGTTCAGAAATGACTGGTTTATTTCAGCTCACAGTTTGAGGAAGGTCAGTTGTTTATAGTGGCATGTCATGGTGGCAGGGGCCTGAGTCATCTGGTCACATTGTAGACACAGCCAAAAAGCAGAGAAGCAAATTCCATTCTGGTCTAACTTTCTCTCCTTTTCATTCAGTCAAGGCCCATAGCCATATGATGGTGCCACATATATTTACAGTGGGTCTTCTAAATTTGATTAGCCCAGTCTAAAAATTTTCTCACAGAAATGCCTAGGAATTTGCCTCTTAGGTGATTTGAGACCCTATCAAGCTGATCATGAATATTAGCTCTCACAAAGTCTAGCATAAAGTACTCTTTTTCCATGTAGACACATGCTTTAAGAAGAGCTGGTATTACCTCCAAGGAAACAATTCCCTTGCCAGTAGTGAGTGGCTCAGTGTGCTTAATTTTGTGAAGCAGTCTGAAGGGAGTTTTGAACTATATTTTCCTTTTCTTAGAGAACCCCAGGCCAAAACAAACAAACAAACAAACAAAAAAACCAAAAAAAAACAAAACAAAAAACAAAAACAAAAAAATCTTTGTGGTTGAATGTAATTGAACCTGAGTGTAAAACCCATGCTAAGCCTGCGGATGGTAGGGCAGAAAGATGCAAGATTCTCAAGTTGTTTCATAATAGTACTGGCTGCTTTCACCCAGTCCCCAAGCTCATTGCTTATCTGTATAGATATAATATCTCTTCTTCATTGCATTTGATAACATCACAGGTCAGTTATTTGCATCCAAATAGTTTTAATCTATTCTTACATTTTATGAAGGCTATTTTCGAGAAGAGACCTGAGTGGTAGACTTGTGAGTATTCACAGTGAAATTTACTGTGAAAGTCTCACAGAAATGCAATTGCACACATTTAGGAACCCCTTTATTATCAACCCTGCTTCCTTGGCCCCTCTCCTCCATCTATTCCCCTTCCATTCTTCCTCTTTCCCCGTCCTTTCCTTTCTTCTTTCTTTTATATCTTCCCTCTTCTCAGGACCATTCTGATCTCTCTTCATCCTTCTCTTTGTGTCTCTGTTTTCCTGTTGCATTAGCTTTCTGGCCTGGATTTTTGAGCTTAGCCTCAAGGTTCAGACCCACTTGCAGTCCCACTGCCGCTTTGTCCCAAAGAAACACACAAAAGCTTATATTTGTTTCGTGCTGATCAGTCTAGGGCCCAGGCATATAACTTGCTAAGTCCTTCATCTTAACCCATGATTCTTATCTTGTTCAGCCATGTGCATCAGTACCTTTTCTCAGCAGCATTTCAGCTTCTTTCCTCCGTGTCTCCTGGCATCTCTTCTCTGTTCTTTCTGTTCCCAAAGTTTTCTTAGTTTGGTTACCCCACTCACATTTCCTGTCTGCCTTTGGCCAATCAGCATTTTTATTAAACCAGTAGGTGGGACAACTATTTTCGATGGAACAGAACACAATCCCACTACATCTTTCTGCTCTTCTTGGTCTTCCTTCATTCTCCTACTCTGTCCCTCCTCTTCCTGTTTTCTTTCCTCTTCTTAATCTTCGCTGTTCACCTTGGCTTCCTTTTTCTCTTCTCCCTTCTCTATTTTCCTCTTCATCCTTCTTTTTGCTCTTTTAAATATTTCTCCTTCTGGAAGAATTCTTTCTTTTGAACAGCAGTATTTTCTCTGTCTGTCATCTTGGGGAATCTTTCTGAGGCCATTTAGGCAAGTGTTTGTGCCATGGCTGCCATTTCCTTGTCCTATGTTTGGCAAAAGGCTGGTCACTTGACTCAGGCTTTGCCAATCATAATGATGCAGATTCCTCAGCAGTGATTGGTTTGGGTTGAAAGTAGGCAACAGCTCAAATATTTCTTTGTGTTTTATAGATTTAGAGCTACAGAAGATTTCATCCAGCTGCTGGGATCACAAAGCCAATAGGAAGTGCAGCTGAAACTGTTACCAAACCATTTGTTAAGGTCAAATATCCCAGTCATCAAGATGAACTTGATAATTTATGGATGGAGTCAGTTAAGAGTGTCAGACTTGGGTAACTACATGCTGCCTGTAGGAAAATTATACATGGAATTTGCCTATCAGTGCCAAGTAGGAGCAAATCAGGCTTCCCATCCAAATTCCAAATTTATGTTTTCTCTCTTTCAAACACCACCACCAAATCTCCAAAAGACAAACCCACAAATTTCAATAACATAAATGAAAATGAAACAAACAACAAAACCCCAATAAGACAAAAATTCTCAAACAAACAAACAAAAATGAAACATAAAGTTTACATACGTGAAAGCAACCAACCAACCAAACCATGCAGTTATTTTTTACTTTTATTTTTTTGTTGGATAACTACTCCAGGCATAGGGGATACCCAGATGTTTTATTCATCTATGTATCTATTTGGAGCTTTAAATAATTGTGGGACTGGCTATTCTGAAACCTTTTAGGATATCAGCACTTTGAAAATATTATTGAGAATGTCTGTAGAGAAATGTCTGTAGAGAAAGTTTGCAAATGAGAACCTCAGGTTTTCTGTGTCAAAGTCTGGAGGTAGACTGATTTTTTTCCATACAGTACAGTATTTTTTTTTTATTAAGGCTTTTTTTTCCTTCTTTATTTTGTATTTATCAAAAAAACAGTAAAATGAATTTAAAATGTGGAAAAGTTAACAATAACTACAAAGAGGAAAAGAATCATAAGCATGGCTTATCAAGGGTGGTAATGCAAATAAGATTGCTACACATATATTTACTTTGTGTTCAACTTTCCCTCTGAATTTTTTTTTCCATCCCTGTATATCCTTATTCAAGGTCCCTTTCCCCTCCCACCACATCTGGTCATTTTTCTTCTCTGCAACTCCCCATCCCCTCCCTGGACAGGGAGCAGACAGTCCTATGGTCCCACTGACCCAATAATGCTCGGATCAGTCTCCACTCCTGGCCAAATCCAGTTTTGTCACCCCTCCCTCAAGAGTGAGTCTGATGTTCCTATAGTTGGAGTGGGGTTCGAAGGGTCAGTCCAGGGTGTTTCTGATCCCAAGCTGTTTAGTGGTTGTGGTTTGCCGCTTGAGCATGTTTGGCTTTTTTTCTTGTTTGTTTGTTTAGAGACCACTAATGAGTGAGTACATCCCCTGCTTATCTCTCTGAGATTGTGATACCTCACTCAGGAGGATATTCTCCAAATCCATCCATTTGCCTGTGAATTTTAGAATATCATTTTTTTCTTACTGCTGAGTAGTATTCCATTGTGTAGATATACCACAGTTTGTTAATCCATTCTTCAGTTGAGGGACATCTAGGTTGTTTCCAGGTTCTTGCTATTACAAATAATGCTGCTATGAACATAGTTGAACTAATACCTTTGGAGTGTGAATGTGCCTCTTTAGGGTATACACCCAGAAGTGGTATTGCTGGGTCCTTGGGGAGATTGATTCTCACTTTTTTGAGAAACCTCCATATTGCATTCCAAAGTGGCTGAACAAGCTTACACTGCAACCAACAATGGAGGAGTGTTCCCCTTGCTCCGCATCCTCTCCAACATAGGCTGTCATCTGTGCCTTTTATCTTAGCCAATCTAACAGGTGTTAGGTGGTATCTCAAAGTTGTTTTGATTTGCATTTCTCTGATGGCTAAAGATGAAGAACACTTTTTCAGGTGCCTTTCAGCCATTCATAGTTCCTCTGCTGAGAATTCCCTTTTTAGATCTGTACCCCATT
>PVIH01013217.1:0-5000 GCA_004025045.1 Sigmodon hispidus
TTTATTTACTTATTTATTTATTTATTTATTTGCCTTGGTGTTTTGCCTGGAACTGGAACTACAGACAGTTGTTAGCTGCCATGTGGGTGCTGGGAATCGAACCCGGGTCCTCTGGAAGAGCAGACGGTGCTCTTAACCGCTGAGCCATCTCTCCAGCCCCTTTGGTTTTTGAGACAGGGTTTTTCTGTGCCATTCTGGACCTGGTTGTGTAGACGAGTCTGGCCTGGACCTCAGAAATACTCCTGCCTTTGCCTCCCAAGGGCTGTGATTAAAGGAGTGTGTCACCAACACCTGACTCAGATTCTTCTTTCACCATAAAAAGAATGAATATATCACTGAAGGAATAAATCCAGAAATATTAACCTAAAATCTACCCATCTAACCCTTCAGACAGGATCTAGTTAACTGACTGACCACCAGGAGATGAGAAGGTTTTAGCATGTGTATTGCAGAGAAGCCTTGTAAAAACTGTCCAAACAGGCCAGGCCTTCAGCAAGCAGGCTTATAATACACAGCGGAACAAGAGACTGAGGCTGACTCTGAACCTTCAGTATCTCTCCCCTTTCTGGTATTCTAGAAATGTAAATCCAACCCAACAAGACCTAATGCCAAACTACAAATCCTTTTCCAAAGGAACAAGGTTTTGATTCAAAGTCTCCTAAGCCAAGCTTTTGGAACACATTTATTTCAGTATTGAAACTTAGAGTGTTCTTTCCAAACTTCTGTCGGGTTTCTCTATGTAACTGCAACTGACTTTTAACAAGGTTTCATGTCTCCAACTTAGCATGAAGTAAAACCACAGAGGTTCCCTTCCAGGGTGGCACCGTCTACCTCTCTCAATTTCTATGTTCCCTAGGCCCTGACTGCCTGCCCCACAGCACTGCCTTCTTCCTAACCCTTTTTCAGCAAGGTTATTTTATTATACCTTATGAGGCAACTAGCATTATCTTTGCCTGAAAGCTGTTTATTAATTTGCCTGTCAAACATTCTATAGAGCCATTTACATCTTACTACTGAATCCTCCTGGGTACATATTGACAGCTCAGCAAGTATTTACACAAAGCTCTGAAGCATCTGGCTCCTTCAGAGGAAGAAGCTGCTGTATGGAGCCTGGAATCAAACACCTTCCTTCCACCTTCCCCCCCCCCCAGACTTGAGCTCCCCTCTAGTACAGCTCCAGTGTGCACAAACCACACTTCTCACCACTAAAAGGGGAGGAGAAACTCAGTGTGCTGGGGACAAGCACTTCCAGGACGACAGCAGACACACCACGGAGTTTCTTAAACCGGGGTAGGAGAAAACCTAAAAACTTTCCCTCTAACAGTTTGTCCTGTTCCCTGCTCAGAACTTTTGTTTCTCTCAGCAAAACTCAGGGGCAAGTCCAGGCACTCAGATCACATCCAACTGCCCAAACCAGACCCAGACCTGCCCCAACGCAGAGCAGAGCAGCAGAGCAGCGTCTGAAGAGCTAAATGCTACCCCTCCCTCCCCACCCACCTCAAAGCAGTGTGCTGATGATAAATTGTATCAATACCCACTTCCTATCCCACCTACCCTGACCACTAGCCTCCTGGGGATCCTGAAGCAACTATTTTTACATTTTAAAGAGGTCTGCCCAATAGTTCACTGCCTTCACTGTTCTAAAACCTTCAGGCAGGTGAACTGACTAATGACAAACAGATTTAACAGTTTTGAGACAAGTTTTTTTCTTTGTAGCACTCAACTTTTCTGAGCTTGTCCTTGCAAATCCCTGGAGTTGATAACCCTGAGTTCCTTAAGCCTAGGGGAAGAAAGCTAGCTTAGAACACCACTGAGACTCAGGCCCAAAACAGCCTGAACTCCCAGGAAGATTTGAGTTTGAAAGTCAATATGGACTACACATCAGCGCTTGCTTGCTCTCTTGTACGCTCTCGCTCGCTCGCTCTCTCTCTCTCTCTCTCTCTCTCTCTCTCTCTCTCTCTCACACACACACACACACACACACACACACACACACACACACTCACACACACACAGGTGGTGGGTGCTACTGAAGAAGCATGTCTACTACGGAAGAAAAAAATCAATGAGTTTCAACATAGAGTAAGATTATTTGGTCCACAAGATTCATCTCACCAAAAATGCAAATGACTTGCCCTGGGTCAGTTTCACGAGGAACCCAAGCCTCCCTCTCTCCTAAACTCCAAGCTCTCTGAGCCTTCCCCATTAAGCAACACAACTCAGTGTGCAGTTAAAGACCAATCTATACAAACAAGCCAAAGAACAGACAGAGATAAAGCCTAGGTGGATTCAGAATCTTTCACAGCCCAGGATCATGGTTCACTGGAAGGATACTATTCAGTATCAATTTATTCAGTATACTTGATTGGATTGTTTGTTGTGAGACAGGGTCTTGCTATGTAACTCTGGCTGTCTCAAAAATCACAGACATTGATGGTCCCTTAGCCTCCCTACTGGGATTATAGGCATATGATACCTTTTCCCCCCCTCTCCCTTGATACAGGGTTTCTCTCTAGGTAGTCCTAGGTTAGCCTTAAACTGGAGATATTCCTGCCTCAGCTTTCTGAGTGTGCTGGGAATATAGACATCAACTATCATTCCCAGATCTTGAAAGCCATCTTTAAACATATCTCCATGCTGCCATTGCTTCGGAAACTTCACGTTTTAAGCAACTGAAATCTTTTAGGGGTGGAGACAGAAAAGGACCCAGACCATTACTTTGCCAGTATGCTTCCATTTTTAAAAAGTCCACCAGCAGCTGTGTGAAATGCCTATTGGAGCTGACATCACATCTTTACAAACCAACTCAACATAGGAAGGTTACATAGGGGGGAAGAGGGCTTCAACTAAAAAAGTCTGTATACAGATCAACAGAAGGAATCAACCTTACTGCCTCCTCTCTTACACTAATTATCCCAGCTCCTATCACTCACAATCATGAAGAGTAGACAGTCTCCACTGCTGGATTTTCTAAGTGTGATTTTCCCAGTCCCTCCTAAGAGAACTCCCAATTGTTCTGTATCCCAGCCAACTCAGAATATCTGCCACATATCCTGACAAGAAAGAAGAAGTCCAAAATTCCTGCATCTGTTTCCCAGAAGTTTGAAATACCATCTGATAGTGGTGAGCAGTAACTAACAGCCATGTTTCTACAGTAAAACCCAGAACTACTTATTACTACAGTTCTGTTTGGTTTAGTAAACCGGGTCTCTGTGGCTCAAGCTGGTCTCAAACTCCTGACCCCTCTCTCTGGACCTCACCAATACATGCACCACCACACCAAGCTATATTCCTTTCTTTTTTAACTATGATAAACCAGTATTACTCAAGGTATACTGCTAAAAGTAACCTAAGTAAAAAAAAAACTTTACATCAACTCACATTGGTAGCCTAAAACCATGTCATCGTCAGTACCATCCAACTCCTTGAAACATGCTACTAGTTATTAAAAAGATAAAGGAAAACTTCATTGTGATGGTCCTAGTTCCTATGAAAAGCACATACTTATATTTATTTCTTAAAAGCAAAGTAAAATAACATCATCACCTCATCTAATCATGTGTTAGAAAAAAATATTTGTTGTTTTGTATTTTTGAGACAGGGTCTCATTGTACAACTCTGACCTGCCTGGAACACACTATGTAGACCATACAGGCCTCAAACTCAGTGTTCCACTCTATTTCTGTCTCCCAAGAGCCACCACATCTAACCCTAAAAAAATAGTCTTTAAACGATGACTAGATTGGGGAAAAGAATGAATGACCTTCCTTAAGAATATTTAGGGACCAGAGATATAACTCAGGTGGCAGAGGGCTTACCTAGCATGGGTGAAGTCCTGGATTCAATTCCTGCCCTACATTAAAAACCTGGCCTAGGGCCATAGAGACAGATGATAGCTCAGCAGTTAAGAGCACTTAATGCTCTTTCAGAGGACCTGGGTTCAGTTCGCAGCACCCACACAGACACAGCTCACAACTGACTGAACATCCAGTTCCAGGAAACCAGACACCGGGTCACTTCTGGCAACTGTACATATCTGGTGCACATAAACTCATGTAGGTACATAAACACATTCACATAAAAATTTAAAAATTGACAAAAAACAAAACCAATAGGCCTGGTGACACATGCACACATTGATCCTAGAATTTCAGAGGTGAAGGCAAGAGGATGGAGGGGCTAAAGTCATCCTTGAGGTCAGGCAGGTTTCTCCTCCTGAGTAACAATCTCAAAGCCAAGCCTATCCCTATGTAGCCTTAGGGCTACAAACTAGGAAGACACCTAGACTTCTAGACACACCTGCAGCTTACAGAAGTCAAGCTGTTCTATCTCTTCCCTAAGTTATGGCTCTCCAGCTCATTCCCTGCATCTCAGAACTGAAATGAAATTGAACAGGAAATCTATTTTGTGAGTGCTGGAGCCTGGTGGTGATAAGAGAATTAAAAAAAAAAAATCCAAGGAAGCAGACACAGGATTCCAAACAAGGACTGTATCCACACTGTTATGTTCCCAGCACAGAACATGTGACTAGACACAGAGGGAATGCTCAATTATTGAATGACCAAAACCAGAAGCTACTGTATCACAGAAGTTGATTTAAAAATAAATAAATAAATAAATAAATAAATAAATAAATAAATAAATAAATAAATAGCAGCTCCTGCCTGTAATCCTAGCACTTGGGAGGCAGAGACAAGAGAATTAGGAGTTCAAAATCAACCTAAGCCACATATGTGTTGTAAGTTCCAGAACATCCTGGGTACATGAGACCCTGACACAAACAAACAAAGCTCACCATTTTTAATGAGCCCTGACACCCATATCCAATTATAGTTCTCAAGAAGGAAAATTTCTTAATCAAAACAAAATAAAGCAAGGGAAAGCAGACCTACATCATAAACTGACTTCAGAGACACGTGTACACTGTCTTCTGAGACAAAGCTTGTCCTCCAGGCAGCAGGGAAAACCCTATTCTCACACAAATGAAGAACGCCGCAGAC